>JAOEGS010016636.1:58664-70683 GCA_025447755.1 Corythornis vintsioides | reverse complement strand
TGGAGACTCCACAACCCCCCTGGGCAGCCTGTTCCAGAGCTCTGGCACCCTCACTGAGAAAAAATTCTTTCTTGTGTGAACAA
Organism: Corythornis vintsioides; assembly: GCA_025447755.1. Taxonomy (NCBI): domain Eukaryota; kingdom Metazoa; phylum Chordata; class Aves; order Coraciiformes; family Alcedinidae; genus Corythornis; species Corythornis vintsioides. The sequence continues at coordinate 70,600 of JAOEGS010016636.1, read as the reverse complement.
TTTGAACACTTGCTCCTGTTTTTGGGTCCTAATTTTTATGAAACTCCTCGAAAATAACTTTTGTATCTCTTACACCATGGTTAGCAAGCCAACTGACTTCAAGTCTCTTACCCAGTTATTGTTGATGTTAATGATAATTAGGATTATTAATATAAATAGTGTTGAGGTATTTTACTTGTTCTTTTCCCCTGTTGAGTTGGTGTTATTGGAGCCCTGATAAAGGGCACAGTGCATGCTAAGAGTTACCTCCTGTGCTTTGTGTGAGTAGCCCTGCACTCATCTATTAAGGAGGGTGATAGAAATAAATTAATGAGGTGAGGACAAAGGAATTTTGGTTTTCAAAAGTGAGAACAATGTGATATGCAATGGAAGAAGATTAATATTAGAACTATTTTAATGCAAGGTCATTAAATGATAAAGTAGGTACTTAATGAAAGACACATTGATTCAGCTGCTTAAAACAAGAGAGCTGCTTCTGCCCAGGGTTGTTGTGCAGTAACTGCTGTCTCCAGTTTTGTGAAGTGCTTCTTGAAGGTGCACAGGACAAAGAGGTGGCAGGCTGGAGCATGGAGAGAATCAGCTGAGTCCATGTGTTCACACAGCTCCACTTCCAGTGTTCCCAGTGAGGCCTTTTGGGCTGTTCTGGCAGAGCTCCCTGCTGCCCAGCACTGATTCTTCCCCTCCAGCACAGCAGAATTGTTGAGTCTCCTTTTCAGGTGTTTTCCCCCTTCCCTTTATTCTTCTGCCACAGTCTCAGTCCAAGGGCAAGAAGGGAAAGGCTGTCAAGAACTGTCTGGGTTTCAGAGTCCTAATCTTCTTTGTCCATCACCTCTTCTTAGTGCACAGATGTAGCAGCACCAAAGACTTTGGCATCTGTGTAGATCAGGTTGCTTTTTGGCTTGCTCTCTTAACATGACACGAGCAGGAAAAGGTAGGAACTGTGTTTTCCAAAAGATGTTCTCTCTTCTAGTTGCTTTTTCTTTATTACACACGTGGCAGAAATGCAGTCTTGAATACAGAAAACGTTTATCTTGTGCATACCTGCTGCTGCTGCTGTGTAATGTTGGTGCTCCCAAATTTCTCTTGCATTCATCATGTCACTAGAGGGCACTTGGCTGTGGCTTTTGAGCTTGAAGAACCTTGATATGACTTTCAATATAAATACAGTGATTTTTAAATGGATAGTTTCTTTGCTTTCCTATTTAAATGAGAATAATTATCTTAAGGGGTTAAACTGAATCCTGCATCAATCTCCCATCCCCTGCCCCTCATTTCCTGCTGTGCACACTAGTTAGCAAAAGATGCTGTAGTCTTGAGTAAGGAATTATGGAATTGTTCTCAGTTCTGCTGTTTGATTTATCTTGCAGCTTTGTGAGATTGTTTATCCCCTTCTTGTTTTCTGGAACTAACATCTCTCTTTGCAGGAATTAGTCAAGGTTTGGTGGAAATGTTGCTAACAGTCCTAAAGCACTCCACTGTTAAATGAAACTGCTAGGCTCTAGACAGCTGATCACTTTTATTACTTCTCTTTTTGTACTTACCAACTATTTTCTGACCTTTAGGAGTTGATATCTGCAAATTTCTCTTCCACTTCCTCATCATTTTGCTCTAAATAACTAGCAATTGAATGTACTTTTGACTGGAAAGCTCTCTTAAGAGTATTGTAGCTCATTTAATCTGGATCAGGAAGACAAAAGTAAGATTCTGGTGACAGTCAACTCCTTGGAGTCATAGAGGATGTTGAAATGACAGTGCACTATCTTTGTAATGCAACTGAATTTCCTAAGCAAGCTGTAGTTTCAGTTTTAAACATGGCATTATATTTTCTTAATCATTAAGCCATAAAACAAGTAATTTTTGCTGTAGGAATGCTATTCTGATTTATGTGGAAGTGGAGCTATGGATGCAGCTTAGGGAAGTGCATCTGGTGCATCTTCAGAAGATGTGCTTTGGAAACTAATTCCAAAGCTCTCTGGCCCTAACGAAGGGAAAACTTCATCTCACAGAATAATACTGTGGGGAATATCTTAAAAAATGTTGAAAAGTAAAACCAGGGCCATGTAATGACTGTGACTCTACAGTATTAGTTTTGGACTTTGTTATAAACTTACCTTCTCTTCTCTAAGGGTTTTTTAGTGGTAGGTTTTATCTTCATATTTAGGGGCACTGTCTCTGTGCTCTAATGTCAGGAGGCTCTGTGCTTCTAGTGTCTTAAATTAAGCTGTTTGGGTTTTTAGAAGCAGAAGGACACAAGCAGAAATAGAGTGAAAGAATGGATTGTAGTTTTGCTTTATTCCTTGCTTTGATTAATTATGCTAAGCTAATTGTTACACCTCTGTGGACTATTTTTGTTGGTGGGTGAGCCACGTTTAAAGCTTCCCTTGCATTGTAACTATTTCTAGTTCTCTTGTTTGTTTAGGTACTGCTGCAAGATAACTTGAAGTTGTCTTTATGCAAAATGTTTCCTCTTTTGGTTTTAATCCAGGAAGAGCTAGAACCTCTGAGAAAAGCTCATATGGAAGTACCAGCCATGGAGTGAAGGGAAGACAAATCATGTTGTTTGAGGAGAATGTCAGTGTGGAGTTCAGCAGTTATGTTGTCAGAAATTCACACAGCCTGTAGCTTCATACTGACCACAGTCACAGAATCACCCAACAATCACAGCTGGAAAGGACCTCCTAGTCCCTCCTGGTCCCTTTCCTCCAACACTATGGATTTGCTATGAATTGCATCAATATTTAAAATAAAACTTGCTGGTGGAATTCAGGGCTTCTGCCTGGCATTACATTTTGGGGGCTTCTTGCATGGTATTGTTTTATGCAATTTAGGAAGATGTTGGCATCATCATCTCTGTTTTGCAGAGCAGGAGGAAAAACTGGAAGTGTAACCAGCAAAGGGAACTGGAAAGTCCCTGGAGCTGTGTGACTGCTCAAACATATTCCAAATGGTGCTTTAAGCTTCTGGTTCCTCGTGGAGATATTGTCTCTAGTCTTAGAACCAATGAAGGTCTTGTAAATGGAGGAGGGGCTGTGTGGTCTGTAGTAATTCTGAAAGATTTAGGGCAATTTGCCTCAAAATTAAAATGTGTGAAATCCAAGGGAAACCAATCTCTTGTAACTACAGCCCAGGGGAGGGTCACTGATAGTGAAGATAAAGCATTTGGGTTGTTTTCACACATCTGATGACCTGATTGTTCTTGGAGAGCCCAGCCACCCATATACAGTAGTGGGAATGATAAAACTTCCCCAATGCTTACTAAATTAGTTAATTTATTAAATACAATAAAAAATATTCTCGAACTCTTTAATATCTTGCTGATTAAATATCAAGTGTGAGCTGCTGCAGCTTAGTTTGGAATACCTGGGATGTCATGCTTTGCTGTTAGTGCTGAGAACAGATGTTTTGAGAACAGAAGTTGGTGGGTTACAGCATAGGTAGGACCATGGCCAGAGCTGGGGCTGTTTAGAGTCCTGCTGATCTCTCTCCCCTCATTTCCTAGGGGGATTTGCAGCTCAGTGACACTCCTCCTTGTGCACAAGAGTTTGGTTTATTTTTCCCTATCTGTCTTTTAATACAAAGTATACAGCTTGCACTTGCCCAGAACCCGTGTGGATCAAATCCATTTTACAGTCTGTAAGTCCTAAAACTTGGCAAAATGACTTGGAGGCAGAAAGTACCAGCACAGGCTTTTCTTCTCTTTGGTCTTTTTGAGGGAGGCTTATACATGATTCTGTCTCTGAATTCCAGATGGCAAAGCCAGAGACAGCTTTTCTATCTCATTTAGGTTTGCCTTTTTCTTCATCAGTCACTCGAGACCACTGTGGGCAGCAAAATTGTCTGAAATTATTTAGGCATTTGTATCTTTGGGATAGAACTGCCATTATAAATAACATTTACTGACTGCAGCTTTTCTTTCTTTGTAAACACTGGTAGAGCTGTTTACACACTGGCTGTGTGCACACATCAGGAAGGCCTCAGCACTCAACCAGTAAGTTTGTTGGAGTGGTAATAGATTTGGAGTTTGAGAGCTGAAGGCCACATGAAATGTCCTTTTTGGTTTGGTTTGGTTTTTTTCCCCAGGGGAGAGTTTAATAACATGAGGTAGTATCCTGATATTCTTGGCATCAAAGCCACCCGTGTTCTTAGACTGGTGATACTGGAATCTCCACAAAATTACTAGTGCTGAAGATACTGGGAGATGTAGAGCACATTAAGAGATGGGACTAGTGTTGCTGACATTTCTAACTGACATGGTAAACCAATGTGTTGAAAAAAAGAAATAGCTCAGCATCCTTTCTAGGCACTTCTTTTTATTCCTCTTTTCTCCCAACCCTTTTGTCAGTGTTTTGATGCAGTACTGTGCCACTAGGAAGTATTTCCAATTATCTGCTTCACTTTGGTTTTCTAGACATTCAGCATCTGTAAAAGTGACAATTACAAGGGAGTTTATAGCAAGCTGAGGCTGGGAATTCTTAAGGCTTCAAGGACAGCTGGCACAGGGCAAGTAGAAGGCTTGGGGCTGGGCTATGTAATGTTCTTTCTGGAATTGTAAACAGCCCAACATGTTGTCCTGAAATGCCCCGAAGGGAGAAAACTGTTAAGGAAACAAAGCTGCCAATTACAGAAAAATTTCTGTCCACTTTCAGAATTTCTGTGGTGTCCTGGACCACGGCCAAGGGCATCAACTGATATTCCAGTTGTTTGACCCTGCTTTTGGTCATCCTGATTTAAAAATAAAATGGCAAAACAACACAACTGAAACCAAACCCCAACAGCAAGAAGAAACAGAAAAAAAATACCAATTCCTGAGCAGTTGCTTGATTTGGTGGTCAGCTGTTGATCAGTTGTTAGAACATGGGTATTGGTAATTGAAGCTGTTACTGAATCAGGCCACCACTTGCCTGGACTGGTTTGCTCCAGGGAGCTCTAAGTTCTCTAAGAGAGGTATTTTCAAACTCACTGTGTGTCATTTAAACTTTGTTAGTCTAGTGGCTGCTGAGTAGCTATAAATATGGTTGGTACTACCATGGTTTATCTGCTAGTGGTATTTAATAACTATTGTCATTATTCAACTTATATTTGAGCAAAATGTTTGGAGTTAGTGGGTATCTTTACTAGATTAGAGAAGGAACTGACTCCTTGAAATCAAATAATAAGGTTGACTTCTGCTGAAGTGAGTAAAGGCTCTAATTGTCTTTTCCAGCCTGAAGTGTTGCTGAATGTGTCACCAGTTGGTGGAGAGCAGTTACTGTGTTCAGGGTAATTCAGATGAAGGATAAACTTTCCCCTTAGAGGCGTGGATAAAGCTTGGCCCCCAGAGGGGTTCAGGGTAACAGTGGCATGTGGGCCCCACTCAAGAAAGATGCATTCAGGGTGTTCTGCAGAGATCCCAGCTTTTCAAAATATGGAGCAGCTTAGCAGAGTAGTGTGTAGGTATTGGAGCCATGAGCTGCTTTTGTTTTCTTTGCAAATGGATGAGTCAGAAGAAGCTGAAAAACATCAAGTTCAGGCAAGTTCAGGATGCTCACATAATGGGTGTCTGTTGTAACCAGTTTAGTTCAAGATGTAAGTGCACATCTGCAAAGATTTAGATAAGCTGTTTTAAAGTAGGTACTTGATTTTTATATAAAGAAGATTGCTTGGTCTTTCAAGAAGATGAGTACAAGAGGTTCACTAACTGCAGTTGTAGGTGTTACCCCATTCTTTATTTTACATCATGTAAGCTTACCCATGGTCTAAATAAAGATGTTAAACCTCTTGATTTCCATGTTGCTGTTGTACTTCGGGGAAGATTAGTTGTTCTATTAGCAGTGAAATGTTCCCAAGTGTCAGAGCTTGTTCTTTCTCATGAGTAATTTGGTTATTCTGCTTGTAAATTATGATGATCTCTTGAGCTGTTTAGGCTCTTTGTTCTTTATGGCTACTGAAAGGCCATTCCAAAGCTTAATGCTGGAGATCTCTTCCAACTTCTAGCTTCTTCCAGCTGCAAGTGGGGTTTTTGTCCAGTTTATGTTTATTCTTGGGTTGTTGTAGTCCTTACTCCTTAAACACACCCGTAGAGAATATCCAGCTATGGTTTTCTTTATTTTACCAGATAAAACTAGACTTAAACAGTTGCTTCATGTAGCACAGTCTTTGTCATTCTGAGCTGGCCTTCCCCTCCATGCTGGTTACCATCTCAATCCAGTCATTTCTGAACATGGGTGACTGCAGCTGTTTGCAGGATCTGGATGAAGATTCATTAGCATTTAGTGAAAAAAAAAATACCATTTTGGTGGAGTGATTCCTGTTCTTTTGGCTGTATCTACTCCAATTATCTTTGTTCAGGCTTTCTGGGGTCTGGGGTTTTTCTTTAATCTGTTCAGTTGCTTTTTTAATAATCTGCTTCCAGCACAGCATCTGTAGTTTTCATGTTGCTTTCCAGGAAGGCTTTTATTTTGTAGAATAATTCCTAGCTAATGTTTGGCTGCCTTTCACAGAGCCTCGAAAGAAGGCTTATTTTACACTGCAGAGTTCAGCTTTTCTAAAATAGCTGATCCCCATGCTGTTCAAATGAAGCAGCAGGGAATTTCCAGCTAGCTTGAGTTTCACTCTGGTTAATTTCTTTTTCTAAGTGTCACTTCACTTCATAACATCTTTTTACTTATTCATTACTTCAGTACTCTTTATTGTACTTCTCCAAATAAAAACTGGTCTGATTTATTAGAATTTATTTGCCTGGCTTATCTCTTCAGGCTGCTCCTCCCCATAAGCAGCAGCTGTCTTAAATCATCTGCTCAGGACGTTTGTTTTTTTAGGGACAGTGGCAGGAAAGAAAGGCTTGCTAATGACCATTATGCAGTCTGTCATTGAACAATTTATCTCTTCTTCTTTTCATTGGATGTGTGGTTTTTGCTTTTCTGAGTTGCCTCTTCCTTCCCTATTGGATATTGATGGGTTTGTAATGTGAGCTGAGGAGGATTTATCTTGATGTTTTAGAGATTGTGACAGCGTGGTATGTGTGCTTTGCTGGAGTAGCATTGCAGCAGTGTTTCTGGGTTGATGTATCCTAAGAAACCTCTTGTTTCTGGAGAGCTTCTGGTGGCAAATTGCAATGTAAGAGACCATTCAGAAGCTCTATGTTGTGCTTGGTATTAGGGCTGCTGTATTTAGTTCTTTAAAAGTACAAACTTTTTCTCTTTTTTTTTTTTCTAGAAAACATTCATGTTTTTCTTAGCAGCCCAAGGTGTACTAAAAGCATTAATCTTTGCCATTTTGTGTTGCTTGGGTGAATTGTTGTTCTAAGAGCAATATAGGGGGAAGATGATGTGTAGACAGGTGAAATGGATCATTTTGTTGGAGGTGCTGCTGCAGGTTTTGGACTTGAGGTCTATCAACTTTCTGACTATTGCAGTGATAGTAATTACTGAAATTTGAATAATTGCCCAGAAGCTCCTCTGTCATGTTGTAACTTTTTAACACTATTCCTCTAGCTATCAGTCACCTTTCCCAGGTAGGACCTAAATCTTCAAGGTGTAAAGACTGTCTCTTCATACATCTTTTTTTCTTCATTTTATCCAGCAAGAGCTGGAGGGAAGGTAAAGAGTTTCAAAGTCAATTTTTTATTCTCTTTAGGTGTGGTATGCCTATGGCATGTGTACAAGGAAAGGGCTGGATGCTTCCAAAAAACTTTCAAAGTAATCTTCAGCTGCAGAAATGTCAAAATGGGGCCTTGATAATGAAGAAGGTAGCAAAGGCCATGGGAGAGGATAGATTTATTTTTTAAATCTTAAATGTAGTCTCTGGGGATTTAGAGCTCTTCATCTACATGATCAAAGTAAAAGCTGCCTGCCTTATCATTCTCTCCTCTTTCAAGGTTTCCATGAAGAGAAGCAATTGAAATGTGGATAGCCCATTTGTAGCTTGGTGGCAGCTGTCATCTGGAACCAGCTGGTGTCTCCTTCCAGTAGCTGGTGTAACAGTGGCCACTGAGAGCCATGAAGGTTGTGTCTGAGAAGAACGCTGTCCGCATCCTCTGGGGCAGGGAGCGAGGTACCCAGGCCTTGGGTGCCCAGAGGCTCCTGCAGGAGTTGGTAGAGGATAAAACTCGATGGATGAAGTGGGAGGGCAAGGTAAGGTTGTGAAATAGATGTGCTTTGGGCTTGGAGTGGGGGAAGGGGAGGCAGGGCTTTGAAATAGTCTCACGATTGTCCATTTGATGTGTCACACTTCATATGCTCTCTGGCTCTGTTCAGTTCCTGCCACGATACGATGCTAGATGTGTTCCTGCAACGGTTCCTCTTGTTGTCTCTGTGGCTTACAGTTAAAGTATGATCATATGATACTTGCAACACTTCCTGCTCTGTTGGCTTTTTCAGAAAGTTGAGTTACCAGACAGTCCACGCTCCACCTTCTTGCTGGCGTTTAGCCCAGACAGGTAATTAACTCCAAGTTCATTCCCTGTTTCAGCAGTCTCCTTGAACTTACAAAAGTGATGGAGGCTTGTTTGTGCCCATTGAGTTTTCCAGTCCTGAACAGCCAAGTGAAACTTCTGGTTCCTCATATGCATGGATGGAACGTGTGTGCACCTTCAGAGTCTCACAGCTTCCATCATAGTTGGTGTTTGAGGTACCCAAGCAGTTCATAATTCTAAGGAAAAAGGATCTGTGTGGCCACCGTGGGATTTTGTAAGATACTTGAAGGAAGAAAGGGTATTTCAGCCCAGCATGCCAAGTGGTGTGGCACACCCACTGGGATAACTAGGACTAGAAAACAGAGCAGAATGATGCGTGTATTGGAAGCAGAAATGTAGGTGGGATCTCTCTAAGTGTCACTTCATTTCATAGCAGTTGAGATGGTGCGAACTGGGAATATTTATTTGCCCCAGGCTGTCATCTGGGAGTTCTTTCTGAGCTGCATGTTCAGTCTGACTTTCAAGGTCAAGTTTGTGCTTGCAGATGGAACGAGCTCAGGTTTGAATGGAGTCTGGCTGCAGGAAGTTTTGTGGCCATTGATGAAACAGTAGCCTCTTTTCCTACCCTTTTGAGCTCTGCTGGGTTAGGTGTGAAGAGACCCAGTTGAGATAATGCCTAACTATGATTTTCCTGTACACTTCTCATGTTAATGTTTGTCCTGCATTCTGCATTCCCAGGACCTTAATGGCTTCCACACACGTGAACCACAACATCTACATCACAGAGGTAAAAACGGGCAAGTGTGTTCATTCCTTGGTTGGACATCGCCGCACTCCCTGGTGTGTCACCTTCCATCCCACCATCCCAGGCCTCATTGCTTCAGGATGCCTAGATGGGGAGGTTAGAATTTGGGATTTACACGTAAGTCTTTCCTAAAACCTATGTGCTTTTGGTGTTGGGTGGGTGGTGACTTTTTTTCTGGACTGAGTTTGTTTGGAAGTTTTGCTGGGACTTGTCTCTAAAAGCATAGAACAGATTCTAGCCATCCTCTTCTGTCTAGAGAGGAGATGACAAATCCCTCATTCAATCCCACCAGGTAGGTCATGCTCCTTACCTGTGCCTGTTTATTTGATTAGAGTGGTCCAGATAATGCTGGAGAATTGTGCAAGGTGTTTGTTTGACTTACATGAAAGATGTGCCACTTTTCATTCCCCTGAGTGTAGTGAAACACTTCATTAGTCTGGTGACTGGCACAGAGACAAAATACAAATACTTAACTGGTTGCTTTGAAAGGCAGCATTTTTACAGGCTGCTTGAGACCTGCTTACCTATAACACTACATGGTTGCAAGTATTATTGTGGTCTAGACATGACACATGACTTTGAGAGCAACTATTGTTGCCAAGAAAGCATCTCTCATGCTCTTTGTAAGTAGAGTCCTGGAGAGATGGCACATATGTGGAAACCTGATGATCTCAAACTGTGATAAACTGCTTCTCATTCTTCTCACTCAGGGTGGAAGCGAGAGCTGGTTCACAGACAGCAACAATGCCATTGCTTCACTTGCTTTTCATCCTACTGCTCAGCTCTTGCTGATTGCAACTGCCAATGAGATACATTTCTGGGACTGGAGTCGTCGGGAGCCTTTTGCAGTGGTGAAAACGGCCAGTGAAATGGAGCGGGTCAGGTGAGTTCCTGTCTCCAGGGGAAAAGAAAACTTGTATGTGAAAGATGGCCAGATCTGGGGAATGTAAGGGCTTCTCAAGGATGTTGCACTCTTTCCACATGGAGAGAAGCATGGATTGCAGCTCCTTCACTCAGCTGGTGGAAAACCAGTTCTGTGGGCAGGAAAAAAAATAACTGGAATAATAGATCGTTCATGTTTGTAATTGGACACATGCCCAATAAATTCCCAGAATCTACTTCATGTTCATAAGTAAGCTTAGTCAGGCATAAGGATGAGAGAACCCAGAAGTTGCTGGAATAGAGTGCTGAGCTATTATTTTGGTGCAGATATAGAGGAAGCTTGATGCTTATTTTTCAGCTGTGTAAAATAAGACCACGGTGAAACATTCAAGGCAAGTTAATCTCTCCCTTTGTACCAACTTCAAATTACAACAATTTGTAATATACACTTACATATTGCTTAAAATTTCTTGGCTCTTGCAGTTGATAGAGGAGTGCTTGCTTCCAGCTTTTAACTTCTGAATAGTGGTGCTGGGGACTGTAAAATAGCTCCAGTCTTCAGATAGATAAATGTTTTCTTCTTAAGGCACAAACATCCTTCAGAAGATGATGGTAATGTAGTAGTGTTTTCATTACAAATAGTTCATGTGAGGTTTTCTTTCCTGCTGTGTCCAGCTTCCTGTGTTGATGTGGAATGTGAACTGATGATTGATACTCTGGGTCTGCTTTTGTTTTAGGCTGGTACGGTTTGATCCCTTGGGACACTACTTGCTCACAGCAATTGTTAACCCTTCAAACCAGCAGGTAAGGGGGATGTCAGTACCTGTATTGACTGGCTAATTAAAAGATGCTTTGCATACATTAACTCTAGTCTGTTCCTAAGCTGTCTTGTGCTTTTCTGAAAACCTGAAGTCCTAAGCAGAATTACCTCTCCTTAATTGGTCGCATGTATGTTCTTGTGCTATGTGCAGGACAATTGAAGAGCTCTCCAAAGTGTCTTTTGTTCTGTCCTCCTTGTCTCATTAGTAGCAGGACAGATGTCCCAATTGCCCTGCTCTTTCAGTCCCGTTGTGACATTCTGCTGGATTTTAAACTGAGGTATTAGCAATGCTCCCTACAGATTCTGACCCTCAGATGCTGCTGCCTCTGTTCATATGAACAGTCAATGCTCGCTGGACTGTAGAAAGAAGTTGTCTGGATCTATAAAATGAGCTTTGAAATAGTCTCAGCTGGTTTCTTGCAAATGAAGTCCTCTAGGAAGGGACGCATTGCATCCTTTCATCTGTCTGGGATGTTAGTTGGCTTTCTGCTGTTTATCTGGAGGTATGGGATTTTTCTGTGAGGTGACTGAACTTTGATCGTCAAGGGCAGGTCCTGCCTGAAGAATCTAGTGGCTTTCTATGATAAGGTGACTACCTCCGTGGACAAGGACAACCTGTAGATGTGATCTATCTGCACTTCTACAAGGCTTTTAACATGGTCCCCCACAACATCCTACTCACCAGGTTGGAGAGAGATGGATTTGATGGGTGGACTGTTCAGTGTTTAAGGAGTTGGCTGGATGGTCACATCCAGAAGGTGGTGGTCAATGGCTTGATGTCCAGATGGAGAACAGTGACAAGTGGTGTCCCTCAGGGTTCTGTACTGGGACCTATACTATTTAATATCTTCATTAATGATACTGACAGTGGGATCAAAAGATCAAGATCACCATCAGCAAGTTTGCAGGTGACACCAAGTTGAGTGGTGCTGTCAAAAGGCTGGAGGGATGGGATGTCACCCAGAGGGACCTGGATAGGCTGGAGAGGTGGGCCCAGGTGAACCTCATGAGGTTCAACAAGACTAAGTGCAGGGTCC
>JAOEGS010016636.1:0-39427 GCA_025447755.1 Corythornis vintsioides | reverse complement strand
CAGGCAGGGGGGTTGGACTAGATGATCTTCTAGATCCCTTCCAACCCCTAATATCTATGAATCTATGAATCTATGAATGGTTCTAATATTGGACCCATCTCCTGAAAGGCTTGCAAACCAAATGAAACGATGCTGTTAAGTCTAGGAGAGAATGAGGAAAAGAGGAAGAAATTACTGTTGAAGTGAGCACATGGGGATTCCTGAGTTCTTTTGGGGTGGAAATGACTATGTGGCAGGCATGTCTAACAGTGACTTGGCTGGCATCAATAAATTTGAAATCCTTTTTGAAGAAAAAGTTGAGAAACCAAATGGAATTAAAAGCAATTAGGAGTTGGGGTGAGCAGACAACATGCTTGGAAGAATGGAAGGTCTCCATCAGTGTATCTGTATGAGAGGGTGCTTAAGCAGGTTATGTACACTTACCAGAGAACACTGACATTTATTTCTGAAGAGTTATGAATCATTGACATTAGACATAGAAACACCTGTAGTGCTTTTTGATCTCCAGAAGAGGTGGGAGTGTTTCGGAGGACTAGAAAAAGCAAACATGACAGAATTAACAAAAATGGAAAGGAGTGATCTTTGCAGTTTATACTTAGTCTATTAAGAAAGCAGTGCATGGGATAATGTGACCTGCAGGCTCTGTCAGAGGAAATGCTAGAGTCGTGAACAGCAAGCAGCTTTGGAAGGTTTCAAAGAATAAATAATGACAAATAAGCTTTCTTTAGATGAGTTTAACAAAGCTATGAATGAGGAAAATTCAGTAAATGTAAAATATTGGCTTCTCTAGCTTCTTAGCTAACCTCTTGAATAGGTGCCTGGATTGAATACTACTAGGATTTATCAAAAAGAACAGTACAGGGATACCAGCTTATGAAAAATATCTAAGTTGCTGAAGGAGATGGTTTTTTGGTTTGTTCATTTTTGTGTTTTTATCACTTGGGGTTTTTTGTTTGTTTGGAGTTTTTGTTAGTTTTTGGTTTGTGTATGGAGTTTGTTTGTTTGTTTTGGTGTGGGTTTTTTCTTTATTAAAACATCTTGGGTTTTTTAACATCATTAACAATAAAATTACATTTTTATACAGATAATGCTCTTAAGTACATGTTCTGAAAGAAAAGCCTTTGTTGTAAACTGTCCACATGATATAACTAAGGTGGTAAATAACTTTTTACTCTATCTCTGTAGATAAAGCCTTCTAGAGGAGAAAACTTACATCAGGCTTTTTTTCATTTATCACAAAGTTGCATTGTAAAGATAATTCAGAGGCTCAGGAATGATGCAAGTGAAACTGCAATGAGGTGAAAGTAAGGTGGAATGTGCTACCTATAAGGTCATTGTGAAATTAACCTAGGTAACTGCAGAAGGTCTTGGCAGCTGCATGTCAGGATGATGCTGATAAATGCAAAAGCTTTCTAAATGGCAATTGATTAAATGACAGGTAAAGGGATTGATTTACCTGGAAAGATGAAAAGGATATCTTAAAAATGTTAATTAAAAGGTATTACTACATTCAGGTCAATTTATGAATACCAAGAGCTACTAAATTGTGGGAAGTGCACTTTTCTCCTTATTTCTGAAATGTGTAATCCAAAGCAGGTAGATTTATTGAGGAGAGATTGTAAGAACTAATTCTGGCTCTCTGGGAGTTGCCTTTTAGAAAAGAAAAGCAGGAGGTCCTGCCTGATTACTGAACTAATTTTTTTTTTCCTTCTGTCAGATTTCTCTGTGATGAAGCTCAACAAAATATGAGAATGTCCTTAGACATTTCTTAGCATAAGCAGCATTGTCAAAAATGTTTTTCTACTGGAGCCATTTTTTAAATGATATAATGGTCTTTGTGACAGTGTTTTTAGATCATGGTAGAAGCTACAGCTTGAGTTTCTAAGGAGCTTTAGAAGTAAAGTCCAGTTTTGAAGCCTCTTCTAAGAGGGTTCATTTTTGCCAGTAAGTGTCCTGTCCTTTTCAGAGGATGAGATTCATAGATGCACAATCAGCACGAGAGGGAAGTTTGAGTAGGGTTAGAGTCTTCCTCCATAAAGCTTGCTGGTGTGCTAGGCTCATAGCATGTCTGTAGCTCTCCTTTTAACTTGTTTGACTCTGGGGAGGTGATTTAAAGGAATGTTAGTTCATTTTGAGATATTTGTTGGTTTGGGGTTTTTTTCTTTGTAGCATCCTAAGTTTGGAACAGATTATGATTTTCAGATGTTCTGAAACCAAGTGAAAAAGTAAACCAAAGGTGAAATAAACATGCATCTATGTATGTCTGTGGGTATGTTTAAATATAAAGTATACATACACCTTATTTAGACCAAGCTATCTCAAATGGAGTCTGGTTTTGTTTTGATTTTTAATTTATTTAATTAAATGTGTGTCTTAGTTCTTGTTTCTGCATGTTTCTGTCTGTAAAGGTGCTGTATTTGTATACTGCAGGTCAGGAGTTAGGAGGAGAGAACATTTTTTCCCACAGTTCCCACAGATTTAGGATGAGTATTCTGATGCAGAGTGCAGCTGTCTCATAATGGCCTTGTTGAACTTCTCTAAGATCAGCTTGGCTGTTCTGTCATTCTCCACAGTTTCCATATATACAGAGTTCAGAAAACAATCTGAAGATGAATCAAATAAAGCTGTCACCACCTATAATAATAATAATTATTAGTTTTTTTCTAAATAGAGGTACTCAAAAAGGTGCTCCTAGACTGCAGGTGAGAAATAAGTGGACTAGGCAGGCCACTGTGACTCGTCTGTGTTGTTTAGCCAGCTGGTAAACTAACCTTGGCCAGGGGCTGATTTACAGTTGTGTTCAATAGTTGAATGAACTGAAGAGATCTATTTAATGTTAACTGGTAGTTCTTGTTGTTGAATAAGACTGGACCCAGTACTGACCTCTGGGGAGCTCTGCTGGCTACAGGCTTCCAACAAGACCCTATGCCACTGGACCACAACTCTCTGGGCTCTGTCATCAGGCAGTTACACACAGCCCTTGGTGTGATGATATCATAAAGTTTCAGTGATTGCTGGGCTTCTGAAACCACTGTTTGTTTTCTAGTGTTGCCTTGTTTCCATCTGCCTTTGTTTCTATGCACACATACCATGCTGTAGGGTTACTTTTAGGCATACACAGAGGCTTTGGCTTACAGAAAAGGCCAAGAAGAGAACAGCCCTTTATTTATCAGTGCACTGCTATAATGCTTTATTTCATACTTATCTATTAAGTCTTCAGAGGAGAAGAGAGAAGTGCTGTGTTTGTACAGCAAAGCCTTCTATGTTATATAAGCATGAACAGCTTTAATTCATCAAACAGTGCATAAAAGGTCCAGGAGGAATCCAAAACAAACCGTGTGTGTGGTTTCCCTTAGCATTTTACTCTTTAGTGACCCTTGAGCCTGTAGCCTGTTTGCTAAACTTGCCTCTTTACCAAGATGACTGCCTAGTGGGGCACAGAGTGGTAACCTTGGGGAAGGTGCTTTCTGTTGTGTCTGTGTGACTTCTAGTTCCCTCTTCCTTGCCCCTTCTCTCTTGCGTGTGTGGTGGAATGGGAGATTTAATGTCCTCAATGGCTATTTGAAGCCAAAACATTAATCTCTCTCTTGTATAATTAGGTTGTGGGGTTTTTTTGTTTGTTGGGGTTTGGGTTTTTTTGTGCTTCTCTAGGCAGGAGCTTCTAGAAATAGTCTTAAATGTAATTTTCCATTGACATATGAATTTGGGATAGTAGCAGAGCACTTTGTAAGATCTGATCCTCTTGTTCACTGCTCATGCTGTTGATTCTGTAGAGAAGCAAAATCTTTTTCCCAGTACATTCCCATAAAATCAATAAAGCTCTTGAGGGAGGGTGGGGATAAGTGGTCTTCTAACAGTGATATTATTAGAGATTATTATGGAGTTGCATTTTTGCCATTGGTTACAGCATAACACAGTGAAACTAAAAGGTGTTGGTCACTGTAAAGTTAAATGTATCCTCAGCAGTGTTCATGGCTGACAGGGAGGTCCACTGTAAAACCAATTGATCTTGAAACTCTCTCCTGAAGATGTGCAGCATTCCTGTAAGGCAGCCAGACCACCTGTCTTTATTGTTGTATTTTCATCTCTAGACTACCCTCTGGAATTCACTGTTCATTTGAGGATCATTGCTTTATTTTTCTTTGTTTAAAGCTGTTCAGACTTTCATTTGTAGATTAAAAATTAGGGCTTGCTCTGTCTCTTGCCTGATGCCTTGCAGTAAATGAGATTGTATTTTCATGACCCTGGGAAGTACCAGACTGGTACTTGAACTGAATAAAAAAGAACAAAATAATCAAGCACATGTATGGAGTGAGGAGGGTGGGAGCTAGAAGTTAAAGGAATAGAATCTAATTATTTGGGGGAGGGTGTGGGGTATTGTTGTCTCCTCTCCTCCCCCCCCAAATTAGAGTTCAAGTCTAATTCAAGTAAGGCTAAAGAAATTACTATTCAAGCATTTTTGATCTGTGGACTTTAATACTGAGTAACTGTCACAGAGAACATACTGGAGAAGCTGTGGCTATAGGCAGGCTAGGAAGAGTGTGGTTTTTCCTGTCTAGCATCAAGGAAGGGTATAGTAGTGGGGTGTGATAGCTGGTTCAAACAAAGGCCAAACTACTCATGGGAGAGAATTTAAGAGTTAATTGCTGAAGGTTTTTCTTTCAGGTGGGTTGCAATGCTTTTGATGCTACCCTTAACATATACTTAGTGGATCTGATGAAATTGCCACTGTATGAAATTCCTCCCATTCAGATTGTAAAACACTTAAACCTTTTTCATTCCTGCTTCCTACTATATGTTTCTCTGTGAGTACCCTCAAAAGACCAGCACCTTCCCTTCACTGTTTATTTGCATTGTAAGCAGAGTTCACCCTGGGAGTGGGCTTGACTCTTATCAGGGATGCTTACTGGTCCTAGTTGTGTGAACTGGTAATAAATTAAACGATGAGCTCCAAAGAGTCAAGAGAAGCAAATTTCTCTGTGCTGTGCTTGAGCTTTTTGTCTATAGGTGCTGTGTAGTGCTTCTGTTTGCACAACAAGGGAATCATGCAGGAGTGTAGTGTGCAAAGGGAAAATGAATCCTACTTGATTTCCTTATTTACTCCAATTCACAGATAAAACGCAGACAATTTTGTGCTATGTTGTTACTGTCCTGGCACTTGGAGCTCAAAGGGCAAAACAGGAATGGCTGTAATTCTGTATTTGTGTGCTGAGCATCTGTGTATCTCTGTCTCCCTCAGGTTGTCTCCTGCTGCATATTATGCCCAGAGGATGATCCAGTACCTGTCACGGAGGGACAGCATTCGGCAGCGCTCCATGAGGTACCAACAGAACCGTCTCCGCTCCTCCTCCTCCTCTTCCACTTCAGACAACCCCAGCCCATCTGTAGAAGGAAATGATCTGGAATTTGAAGATTTTGAGTAAGTATGCATGCTGCCTTACACTCCTGCTTGTGTGTTGTCAGCACAAGACTGCTTTGTGGCTTCCTGCTGTTTGCCAGTCAAACATCTTGGGCTTTCCTGTAAGAAAAGGTTAAGCCATTGCTAGAAATGGGGCTTGTCATTTCTGTTATGAAAATCAAGGATGTTTTGGACTACCTTCAACATGTCTGGCTATCTCAAGCAGATTTAAAAGATTGGTTAAATAAAGAAAAGTTGTATCTTTTTCTACCATGAAACAGATGGGAAGCCAGGAGTTTATTAGAGCCTTCATATCTGGAGAGAGAACAGAAGCTGTTAAGAGGCTTTGCTGTACTTAATTCTTTGGTCTAAAGCTATAGGAGACAAGGAAACATGTCCTGTTACTTTTGCTTGCTCTATCCTCACAACTTTGTCAGATTAGCTGAAGTTCCAAGGATTGTTTTTCTGGAGGACTGGATGTTTATGAATCTGTTAAGGCTTAGTTTCCTGGAAGAAGAACAAATGGCCTCTTCTGTCAAAGTTAGAAATTACTCTGAATCTGAACCTTAAAAGAACACTCCTGTAAGCCACTGTAATCCTTCTGAGTGGTTCTCCTGACAGCCTTCTAAAGTTTTCTCTCTAGCATCTGCTCTTGGACTTCTGTGTAATCCCAGAAAACAAATCTTTTGCAAACCCTTTGCAATAAATTGCAGTAATGTATTGTTTAGATGGCAGAAAAGAGAATGTGACTTTCCTAGTCCTATCTTCAGTCCTTCTAAATATGGGATTGTCCCTTGGTATTAAGTCAGACCCTTGGATCTGCTTTTCAGTGGTACTTGTGGGGGGTGGGTGGAGGCATGAGGTGGGCAAGGAAGAAGTTCACTTGCTGCCTCAACCAGCTTGAATAGCTAGTGTTAACACCAGATATTCACAGAAAAGCAAGATACAAATCCCTTTCTGACTTTTTAAGTGGTGGTAGACTTTTTTTTTTTTAATTTAGAATGGTCCTGTGAAGTTGTAGTTTCATGCTTCTGCAGTTAAATATTCAGAAGTACAGGAGTGAATGTCTTGCTCTGTCTTTGTGGCCTTGTTTGGGTAAGATGTAAATGAGGGGAGATAACACAAAAGAGTAACTGACTAGTAGCTTTTCTCAAGCAGCTTTGTGATCTGGAAGAGCAGAAATATAGGGGGGCTATGGTGCCCATTTTGTGAGACAAGTATGTTGCAAGTAATGACCCTGCTCTTCAGTCCTCCCTCTTACACACCTTACCAAAGGCTCCCAGTGTTGAACCTGTGACAGACTGAAGGGAAGTTTGTAATTACACAGGCTGGTCTTTGCTTTGAACTTCAACGACCAGCCATTTGGTTTCAGTGGGAAGTCTTATCTGAGTAAATTTTTTTACAGTCTTTGATGTTTAAGAGGAAACACTGTGCTTTTCAGAAAAGAAAGCCACACTCTCTTGGTTCCTCAGCATTGCCTTCAGACTCATAGCATAGAAATATGGAATATTGTTTTAAATGGTGTTTGCCTGGAATAGCAGCAGCAGTAGGCAGGTGATTGTGCCCCTGTACTCAGTACTGCTGAGGCCACACCTTGAGTGTTGTGTCCAGTTTTGGGCACCTCAATCCAAGAGAGATCTGGAGGGGCTGGAGCAAGTGCAGAGGAGGCAACAAAGCTGGGGAAGGGGCTGGAGAATAAATGTGATGAAGAGCAACTGAAGGAGCTGGGCCTGTTTTGTGTGAGGAAGAGGAGACTGAGGGAAGACCTCATCACTCTACAACTATCTTGAAAGGACACTGTAGAGAGGTTGGTGCTGGTCTCTACTCACAGGTCATTAGTGACAGAACAAGAGGGGATGGATTCCAGCTGCACCAGGGGAGGGTCAGACTGGGAATTGGGGAACAATTTTTGACTGAAAGAGCAGTCAGAGCCTGGCACAGGCTGCTCAGGGAGGGGGTTGAGTCACCAGCCCTTGCTGTGTTTAAGGGACATTTGGATGTGGTTTTGAGGCCCGTGGTTTAGGGGTGAACTATAGAGCAGGGCTGATGGTTGGCCTGGATGATCCCAAGGGGCTTTTCCAACCTGAATGCTTCTGTGATTCTAAGCATAGACCTTAATATTTCCATTATTCCATTTCATTTGTCTAGGGTTGCTTGTTCTGCTGGGAAAATAAAAGATGTTAAGTTCTTCATTTGCAGAGCCAGGCAAATGTCTGTAGAGAAATGTGTTCCCCTGCAGATAATGTTCACATGGTAAACACACCCAGCCAGGGAAGCAATTCAATCAGTTGTGCTAAGGTTGTCTTTCATTTCATACTGAGCAAAAAGAATGTTTATTCCTTACTGTGCAGTGGCTGAATTTGTTGGTTGAATATTTCATATTGGATTCTGGTCTGTTCATTCAAAACCTGCTGTCTTTTCACTTCTCTGCTTCATTATTTCTCCTGGATGATTAGAGGGAGCTGCTGTGCAGGGGTCCTTAGAGTTGGAACTTTTCTCATGACTCATTTATTTCTTCTGCTGACACTTCACAATCAAATCTTTTATACAGAGCTCTTGCTTCTCCCTTTTGGCTCCTGTATCTCTCCTTCTTTGCTTGCCTTGCTCACCTGAGCAGAGTTGTGTATTTCTTTCTGGCCCAGCTCTAGATGCTCTGTCTTTCCTCCTTTTCCAGATCTGATGTAGGCCAGGGAGTTGCTGATGTGTGTAGCTGTCTGCAGCTCATCCAGTGATTTTTTTTATTTTTTTTTTTAATTCCCCCAAGGTAAAAACCATAGCAAATTGCCTTGATGCATTATCTTTCTAAACTGGTTAGTGTAACTGATAAATATTCTCTCTCTTCTCTGTTTTTCCTAGAGGTCAGGAGAAAGTTGCATGGGGCATTAAGCACCAGTTGATTGTGCTGTACACATAGCTCTGGGCAAGGAGTGAGCCCTGAGCTTGTGCAGGGTGCCAGGAGACAAGCTTTCTTCAGCTCTCATCTTTTTTGGGGCTCTGAGGGGTTTTTCTCCTCCAAGATTCACTTATCTTTTCAGCTTTGCTTACCTAATGACATAGTAAGGGGCATGAACAGATGGGCCTCTGTGCTGTTTCTCTGCATATGGCTTCTAAATCCAAGCTAAGCCATTCCTCCTGTGTGTCAGTGTCATTTTCTCCATGCAATTTCTCAAGCATGTTGTTTGAATTCATTCATAAATACATTTATTTTGATACTGATAGCAGTAGTGTTGGCCTAGGAATGTGAAGTGGAAATGTTTTTTATAACTGTTATTAATAACTTTTAATGACACTAGCTTTTATGGACAGAGGAGGAGGAGGAGACACATGCTCTACCTGTGTGATTTGGTCTAATAAGCTGTTATTTCTCTACATGCACTGCCTGTGTTTAACTTGTCACTGTTGTCATCTTACTGCTTATTGAATAAAAAGTGACAACTATAAACTTAGTTGTGTCTGCATGAAAGCATTTAATACAGTTTATAATATATATACAGACTGTAATATTAGGTTAGTAACAGATTAATTGTTATGAGTGGGTTTTAAGCTTAGCTTTAGCAGAATCCTAAGCTAAAATGGAAAGGAATTCCTTTATTCTAATACAGCTCTGATGCTGTGGTTGAGGTGAGACTGTGGGTGAGGGTGTTTCTGCAGATGATTCTGGCCACCTTATGTCCCTTTTTATCTGCTGTAAGTGTGGGAACAAATGCAGGTTTGTTTTATGTCAGACTGAAAAGGAGAGATAGAGGACAGTGCAGCAGCTCACTGTCTGAAAGCCTTGCTCAAATCCTTCATTCCAGTTGTATAAAGGCTTTCAATCCAAGGCTAAAGGTATGACAGTGGCTGACTCCTCTGTCTGCTTTTTAGAGTGAGCTTCCTGGTAGAATATAGATATGAAGGAGCTTGGAGATTATATTATTTTAATGTCTGCAGCTTTTCCTCTTTCTATCCTCTCCTTCCTTTCCCCCAAAAGGATCTGTGCTGGGGTGAATCCATTCAGTTGTGCTATTTTCACAGACTAGGAAGGTCTTTACTGTGTCTCTACAACAAGAAGGGCTTTACCTCACAGGTCTGAAATCTTGTTTTGGTGCTCTGTCTTTTTAATTTCTTAATCAGACACCACTGAGCACCCAGACAGAGAGTATGAGCACTGGAAGCAGCATTTTACTGAGACCCTAATGGGCATTCTGTTGTTGTGGAAGCAGGCTCTTGCTTTGCAGAGATGATGAATCCCTTGCAGAAAGCTTATAAGATTCAGGGTGACATTATTTGGCCTTATTTGCAAACTTAAAATCCTTTTGTTTAAGGCACGTTCTGTTCCACGACTTGTGGTTTCTCAGATGGGCATCTTGCAGGGATCCCTTCATAAGCCTGTAAGGTGCATGAGTATCCACCAGGCCTGTCTCCTGCTGGTTCTACCCTTGTGAAGGCATTCCATGCTCGTGTTTGAATCCCATCTTTACCTTTTCAATTTATCTTTATATCATTTGCTAGAGACACAAAGCATTTAGAGCACTGGTCTGCAGAAATGCAATCAATTCACAGTGTACCTGCTGTTTGCCCTTACCACTCCAACTGCTGAGAGCACACAGGTAGAACTTGGCCTCTTTGTAATGTCAGTCTTGGTCTCTACTGCCCTCCTTCCCCAGCTGCTCACTCTGTATTCATGCATTTCAGAAGGGTGACAACCTTCAACTTTTGCAAAAGAAATTCTTTAAAATAGGACAGAGGGTTTCTTGGCAGGAGAAAGAGATTGGGATGGCTAAAGTTTTTTGTGAGATTTGAAATAAGTATGGAGCTTTTCATCTACAGCTCCAGACCAGAGAGACAAACTGTCACTGTGGAGAGAGAAGCATAGGGAATCCTAGAGGTAAGGAAAGGTTTACTCTGTAGGATGCCTATGGCTGAGATGGGTGGAGATGAGAGCTGAGGATGGATGGGATGCCAAGTGCTCTGATAATAAAGTGTAGTGAAGGTGGGTGAGAAATGTGACTTGATGCCTTTTGATGTAGTGGTAGAAAGGTAGCATATCCAAACCTTAAGGTTTCTAAAAGAACTTAGGCTGTTTTACTGTTTGGGTTTTTATATTATATTTTTCCTCACCTTCCTGATGTTTACATTTGAGGTTAACAAAAGACGTGGTAGGAGGTGTGAGAATCTCTATGGGCTCTTCATGTCACTTTAAATGCTGATGGAAATGGATTTTTAGCATCCATGACACATCAGTATACTGCAGAAAAAACATCATTTTATTTCTGGAAGTCTTAGGTGGAGCAGTTTAGCTGCTCAAGTAACAGAGAACAGATACAAATAATATTCTTGCTAGCAATTTTTTATTTGACTTCAGATCAAATAGCAATCCTGCTTCTAGTATTTTTATTTTTTTTTTATGTACCTCCCTTTGTTGTTTTCCTCACAGAGTGCCTCTATCTGTGGTTTTGATGCTGTTTCCTCTTGCCTGTGTTTCTTGGCTCATATGGCACTGCATCACTGCTTTTGGTGAAGATGGACCTTCTCAAAACTAGCTTTCAAGGCAGACCTGAATGTTGTGGATCTTGGCAGTCACCTGCTCTTGTGTTTTTTCCTCATCAGTTTCTGGAGCATTTAGCACTGGGATGTTGCTTCCAGATACATAGCAGTTTGTTATATTCATCATCTTATAACAGCTGCAGGCTAAGAATGCTAGCAAGTCTTGGGTGAATGGGAATGATACTGAATCTACTCTTTGAACTTCATTGTCAAGGATTAGTGAGAGTCTTAGCTTGGCTTGTGATCTCCTCCTAGTAGCCCACAGCAGGATATTGCCAACCTCTCCAGCAGAATGCTGTTTTACCTTTGTCATGTTGCAGCAAGGCAAGTGTCTTCACAGCAGGATGGTGAAACTGAGTTTTGAAAGAGGTTGGTTGCCAGAAAAGCTCATATAATATTCCATATTGTTGGCTGTCTGGGCTTGGAGAAACACTTTTGATATCAAGATGGTACATCACCTTGTGAAACCAGGTCACCTAGTAAGTGATGTCTGGTGTTAATAAGAGTGATTTGGAAGCAAACTGTTAGTAATTTCTTGCTGGCCTCTCAGAGCAGGCAGTGGTTAGCATTCTTCAAGCCTGTAGGTCTAACAGATTATAATTCTTTGTGCAGTTGTTTTAATTTCAGTTTCCTTTGGAAAAGCAGTAGCACAACAATGCAATACATTAAAAAAAAAAAAGTTATGAAGTGATCAGAATTAGCCACAGTGATGTTTTCCCTTGTCATGCTTATGTGTGGATGAGTGAAAATGGCTAGTTAAGGGGTCTTAGAGGAAAGGCAGTTGTACTGCTGGATGCTCTGTGGAATAAAACACTGAATAAAGTTGCTTCCTTAATATTCATGTACCAGGTCTGGGCTGGGAAGTAGGAGTGCTTTACCTTCATCTGGCCTCTGATGTTCATGTAGTCTGAGTCACTGTAGCTAGGGAATGTATTAGTCTTATTCTAAAACTTGTCATCAATTTGTGAGCCCACTACACAGTGAGGTGATTAAAATAGAGGCAACTGGATTCTGTGCCTAGATAAGTGCTTCATTCCAATTACAAATCAGTTTTCTGAAGCAATTAATCCTTGTCATTTAACAGGCAAGTGCTGATGTTTCTCTTGACCAGGTGATAAATTCTCTCATGTGATGATTCTCTGAAACACTTGATCTTCTGAAGTGCCATTTTAAATCTTGTAAATACATTTTCCCCTGAACAACCCTCTGAGAGGTAATCAAGGCTGGGGGATTGTTTCCCTCTGGTCAGGAGAGCCATTAATAACTCAGCAGTCTGCTCTTTTATAGGAAGTTTTAGCTGATAAATAGATACAAGTTTTCCCTGATGCTCCTTTGAAAAGGTTGCTAGTGAAAGGCTGGCATTTTAGCCTTCAAAAGAAAACTGGAAGATGGAAAGCCACCATGTCTTGGGTGACTTGCCTAACTATTTTATCAATTACTGTACTCAGTGGCTATGTTAAAAATCTAGTGTTTATTTCCTGTCTGTCTGGATGGGCAGCATTGCTCTTTGCTGTTTCTCTAATAGTTTTATTCTATTTTGCACCATGGTCCTAATACATTTAGTGCCAGGAAAGGCTTTTCAAGTAGCAGATGCTTCTTTTTGCTTAAATTCTCTTTGTCTCTTGTTTTCTCCTTCAGTAATGATCATATCCTGTAAAGATGGGGAGATAAATTTGTATTTACCTTTAGTCTTTATAAGATGCTGTATATTCTTTTAAGTCAGTGTTGTTTTAATGTCTGTGCATGTCAGTGCTTGTACCCTTTTTGATGGAACTGGTGCTTCTGACCTGCTTATTTTATGCATTTGTGGAAAAAAGCCTCTCCTCAGAGATAAGTCAGTTGTCTGGAATCTTTGCTCTTAAAACAGTCTTGTTGTCAGGGGAGCTACCTTTATCCTCAGAATCCTAAGTAGGGTGGTTGCCTTTTCCTGGGTTGAGTTTATGACTTCTCCAAAACTTGAGGACTTTTAAGTAGCATACACTGGATGGATATTTTTTTGATTAAGGCACTAGTCTATTGATCTAGAAGATGTTATTCCATCTTCTGTGTCTCTGCAAAGTTACAACCAACTTGCAGTGTGGCTTTTCCTTGTCTTCCAGGACACCTCCATCAGATTGTTACAGTTTTGTTTATTTTGTGTATATCTTTCTATTTTGAGAGGGCTATTTCCTAGAAATGCTGCCAGTTTTCCCTAACTTCATTTGTAGGAGATGCTCAGTTTCTTGCACAGACAGAGGAGAAGCTAAAGTTTTAAATTCTTCTGGTATTTGCTTCTTCTCTTAGTTGTAAAGCAAATAGTTAACTTTCTGATAATGTTCCCAACACTATATGTCCCTCACTCATCAGGATGGTGCTAGAAAATGACCAACATGTCTTTTAGAATAACCAGCAAACATAATAATCCCCTCACTGCCTTTTTTCCTACTTCCATACTCCCTGTAAAACATAGTCCACACTTTGTCTTCTAGTCCTATGCAGCTCTTATGAGTACATCCTTCCCAGGTTATGGAACCTGTTTTAATCTAAATCAGCAGTGAATTCACTGTGGTGTGAATTGAAAGCTTTCAGGATCTGTTTCTTCTGTGTTTTGTTGGTTTTTTTTGCTCCATCAAGATGGTGCAACTGAATCCAGTGCCAACCCTTAAGAACATTAATATATAATAATTAAGAATACGAATCCAATTATTTAGCATTCCTATTGTGTGTCCGACCTTTGCAGCAGAAGTTGATTTAGCATTTTAAATTGGACTGCATGAAACATGATAAAATGCTGAAAATACAGAACAATTGTCTTGGTCTGATCTAATTTGATTCTTACAAGCTTGCATGGCTTACTGGTGCTGGCTCTGATAATTAAATGGTTTTTCAAAATGGTCATTGTTGGCCTAATTCTATCGACAGTGTAGTCAGTGGGAGTTTTAATATTGACTACAATGGGAAGAGTTAGACCAACAGATTGCATGAGAAATCCCATGCTGTGTGTTTAATTTCACTTCCTGATAAAACAATCTCTAAATATTAAAGAGAATTCTTGCCAAGATAGAAAAGCAGAACATAGCTTTTTTTTTTTTCTTCCCTTTCTGACAGTCATGACTATCTTCTGTATCCACTCAGTTATTCATGTGGTAGCCAAGTTATCAGATGAAAAAGAATGCCTTTTTATACCAATTTTAGAATGCAAAGTTTTGCATCTCTGTCTCTTTTCAGAGCTGCTGTTGCTGCTCTGTTACATTTACACTGATCATCTTTTTCTCTCAACAAGCAAACAAAACAATAGCAGAAATAACCAAGGAAATTTGACTATTATCCACTTTAGGATAAACTTTCATCCTTCTTATGCCCTGTTAAGGGTCTGTAAATCTCATGAATGTTTGCTAATTGCTTTCTTTTCCTGCTCCATTCTGTTAATGCTGTTTTTTCCCCTATTCACTCTTATTCTCCATATCACTGTCTTGATTTATCCCACACTGGTATCTGAACAAACTATGAATAACCTGAATTTTAAGCCAGACCCTTAAAATTGTTTTGAGCATTTTCTGGTTCTTGGTGTTTTCCTCCTGAGACAAATTAGTCTGATAATAATTAGAATATTGTCTCACATGTCATCTTATATGTTAATTACTTCTGATTCTTTTTCCTGCATCTTGCTCGATGGATTGCATAGTTCCTTCATTAGCATGTTTTTGCTGCAGAAGTCTCTCTGTGCTGTTCATATTTGCTGGTGCACTTAAAACAGAAGGGCATCAAAGGGCACCTTTTTAGCCCTGTTACATCACTTGCTGTGGCATATTTTTATTTCATTTACTTTTGTGCAGTTCTTGAGCTGCTTTACAGAAGAGGGTTTATTTTTTTTTTTTAATGGAGATGCACACGCTCTGAGGGATCTGCTTTTGCAGGTTATGCTAATTAAACTACCCAGTACAAATCATTAGCTAGTGAGTCTGTAGGTAATTGACACTAAATAGAAAGTAGTGCATTAGATCTTCACCAGTACTTTAGAGAACTTTGGAGACTTCATTTCTTCCCGGAGTGCTTCCCACCAGCACTGCAGTCATGCTAACATCTGCTCTTCTCCCTCTGTCAGCAGGCTGTATGTGATACAGAAATAACACCAAGTGCCACCCATCTTCACTGATCTATAGGTTGTGGGGTGGGGTTTTTTTTTAATCTATTTTCCTTTTTAGGAGGTGCAGAAATAATCTTCAGCTGGCACCAGGATAAGATCAGCTGTTCTAGCTTTTCAGCACTAGATGCTTTAAAACATTCTTAGTTGAGCATAGGAATTTAGATATAATCAACCCTGTAAATTAGTGATTCAGAGTAATGTTTAGTAATATTCCTCTTTAGGTAGGGGTGTATGTCTTACACTTTCATTACAGTAAATAGCACTAGCATTCTCAAAGGAGAGTAGCTGTTTCTCATTCTCAACTCTGCTCTTTTAGATGTAGGGCAATAGCAGTTGGGATGTGGTGGGTTTTTTGTTTCAATTTTAAGGGAATGTTAAAAATAAATTGCTGTCTGTTGAATCAGAAGGGGCTGTGTCTGTCATCACAAAAACGAAGAGAAGTCTAGGCTATATTTTTTCCCTTTAAGGCTTTTTGTATTGGGGAAGGGTTGTGTGTGAATGGACAGCACAGGATGGAGTTCTTGGATCAGAAAGTCTCGTTGATTGGAAAATTTGTGTCCTGGAAATCTTGTTGTGGATGGTAGGACCATTGGCTAGTGGCATTTAAAAAAAACCCTAACTTGAACAATTAGTTGCTTTAGGTCTTTTGATTTGGACTGTAGGAGACTTTGCACCTTTATTTTCTTTTGTTTGCTGGAACAAATTCTTCATTCCTTTTGAAGTCTGCTGCAGGTTCTCCTCAACTGGAGAGTTGTACAGGGTGTAGTCCTGCTGTTTTTCCTCTTGATGATATTTGTCCCTTTCAAAATCCTCTAATTATACTAAATGTCCCAAGCAAATGCAAGCCCTGAAAACAATTTTGCTGATTTTATTCCAGGGCTGCATATTGGCATAGCTTGAAAAACTGCTCCATGGACTTAAATATATATTTCTTGTCTGAATTTCACCAGCTGTTACTCTGTGTGGCAAGATCTGGAGCATCACACTTCACTTCCCTTTGGCCTTTTCTCTTTAGCATTAAAACTTCTTAAGTCAGCACTTGACTTTGCAGGATTCCTTCTGTTATTGATCAGCATCTAATGGGCTGGAGACCTCTGATAAAAGAACAGAAGCTGTTTTTACATTGCTGATTTCAGGAACCATGCTGGTTCCAAAGAAACCACAGGGCAAGGTGCAGCTTTGGCTGTGAACTGCAAATGGTATATTTGCAGAGAGAGGAGAAATGGAAGGTTTTAGCTTGGATTTAGATTTGGTTTTGGTGAAATAGCTTAAAATGTCAACAAGCCATGCAGAACAACCTCTGCTTTTGTGTTCCTGGTTCCTCAAGTGTGTGGGAAACAGCCACGTAATGGACTTTCTTCTCAACCCACGTTTCTTGCTCACTGCCTTTAAAAAAGCCAAATAACAACAACCAAAAAGCACAGCTTGCTGGAGTGGGTTAGGAATGTGCTGCTAGTGTGTTGCATAAGGAATATTTAGTTTCCTTGTGATTCCAAAGCTCTGGAAGTAATATCCTCCCCACGACTGCCTGGGAAAGGACACAAGTAGGGCTGCATTACAGATGGGAATCTGAATCCAGGGAGAACAGACTTGCTACTTGTGCAGGGTCATGCAGAGAATAGATTCCTGAACAGAGAAAGTATTGTGGAGGTCTGCCTCAGAACTCACTCATTTCAGAGTCACTGAAGTCTCATTACTCTCCTTGTAGTTTTAATGCTGTATAATTACAGGTCCTCTTGTGACCTATGAACGCAATATTAGGAAATTTGTTTGCTGGAGACTCTGGAGGTCCTCCAGTTTGGCCTCCTGCTTGTTGTAGGGCTGTTACTGCCAAAATCATACTGGGTCAGCCATGGTTTTATCTATTTCCTGTCTTGAGACTTCCAAGGATGGGCATCTATCTCTGCAGCCTCTCTGTTCAGCGTGGCATTGCCCTCCTGGGAAAGAAGAATATTGTGGAGCAATAGATCTTAGAGCCTTTCCCCTCATTCTCCCTGAGGCCCAGACATTTATTGTGGATCAGCATGAGAGCTTTCTGAGGAGGTACATTTTTGTCTAATACCACCTAACGTTTCTGACTTCACTGGAAAAGCTTGTGAAAGGTGAGATGATCTTCAGCTGTGATGGCATTTGAACTGCACCTTGAGGAAAGGAGCACAAATAGTTTGCAAATCTTTTTGACTAACAGAAGGTTCTTGTCAGAACTGTGGAATATTTCCTAGTACTTCCTGGTGCTCTCCTGGTCCAAATTCTAAAGGCTTCTTGATCATCTGCTCAGGTGCTAAGATTGTTTCATTTACTTTCTCTAGTTTTATCAATACATAAACAGTGAAGAAAGGTGACATTAGGCTACTCATAGCCTGTCAGGACTCTCTGGTACAGTAAATTGTATGAATTTGAAGCATTAGAATTTATGACTTATGCAAGAGAACTATTAAGTCTCAGTCACATACTGAGGATGACCGAGTGATGTTGTTGGGTTTTTCTTTTTTCTTGGAGAATACTTTATTATGTAGTATCTTCAGTATAAAATAAATTTTTTCTTTTCTTTTGCTGAAGGGACAATGGAGACAGATCTAGGCACCGAGCTCCCCGGAATGCCCGCATGTCTGCACCATCGCTAGGGCGCTTTGTCCCCAGGTAAGGCCTGGACATCTAAGAGAAAAGGCTGTGGAAATGCTGGAGGTGCCAGTTGCAGTACACACATCTGCTACTCACAGACAGATTCCTTTTCTTGTACAGGGCTGCTTCTTGGTTTGCAATTTCTGGGACCCCTGAGATGGCATGTTAGCATGATCAGCTGATCCCGAGACATTTGAAGGACAGCACGTTCTTAGTGCTTCTCACCCACAGGTTGGGCTATGGTGTGAAGGCAGAATAGGAGGAGAAAACAATCTTCTCGGAGATTAAGATTAGGAAGCTATTGTGGGAAGTGGAGGATTTGCTTGGTGCTGATCTTCACAGCTGTATTGATCACAAGAGGGTCTAATCTATAACTTGCCTTCTGTTTGAAGGAGCAAAGTGGTTTGCGAAGCAAAAGTATAGTCTGGTGGAATATAGTCATGTTTCCCCAAAGAGGTTGCAGCTGCAGCAGGCTGTAGGATGGGATGTCTTTCTCCATGTAAGCTCTCTCTCTGTTTTGCAGACGCTTCTTGCTGCCGGAGTACTTGCCTTATGCCGGGATTTTCCACGAGCGGGGACAGCCTGGCTTGGCCACCCATTCCTCTGTCAACAGGGTTTTGGCAGGTAATGAGATTTCCTTGTTTGCAGTACTCGTGTATATTAATTTTTCTCGTGAATCTGAGCAGAGGGTGGTTGAAGAGGAAAAGTCTAATTCAGCTTTTGAGATTCTATTTAAGTTGCCTGAAACAAGAGAAGGACCTGTTGGAGTGATGTGGTAAGCTGTCATTCGAGTGCCTGGGCACTGCAGAGTCCACACATCAAGTATGTGTATGGGAGCCTCAGTGAATTGGGGAGGGGTGCTGTTAACAATTCTCCTTTAACTTCCTCCCCTATTCCTAGATGTCTTTTTCTTAACAACCTGACAGACTAATGATCAGCTTACTGCAGGTCCTTCTAATTGAATTATAGGGTGCCTTGTTCATGTTCCGGCTGGCAAGATGCACACAAGGCAATGCAGGATTCAATTAGGGTCTTAATAAGTGCATATTAAAATACTCATCTGCCACCCCATGCAGCACACAAGCATTTGGGAGCCTTAAAGGGCAGGCGGAGGTGGAAAGGGAGGTGGGGGGAAGAGGAGTATGGCACTCATGAATGAGATGGTTATAGATGACACATATCTTGAGGGTGGGTCTTTTTGCCTGAGTCGGAGTTGCTCTGTAATTAACCCCAATGCAGGGGAGTCATCTTGGAGCTTGGGGGAGAAGAAGGGATGATGTATGGACAGGTAGGTTGGGATGTGGTTCTGTTCTTTCCTTTAGGTAGTCACACAACCACCACAGCTGAAAGGACAGCTGAAAGGTTTCTGAAGAGGCTTCATGACCCTCTTCTTTAACCTCAGGCATGACCAACTGCCTAAACCATTTTGGACAGAATTTATCTAAGTTGTTCTTAGGAATCTTCATTGGAGTTTTCCCAAGCACTCTTGGATGGAACTTCTGTTGTTTTCTCATGACTGATTTAATATGGCAGTGCTCTTGTCTTTGATAACAGGTTTCTGCTATCTCCTGTATTTTTGTCTCCCTGGACATTTTGGTTTGAGTGCGTGGTTCATAGACCTTGCTGTTATAGTAAGAGCTCAGCCAAATTCTAGCCTCTAAATCACCTCTTTTTTTTTTTTTTTTTCTTTTTCCTTGGGAAAGGGTGGAGCAAGCCTGTAGCTTTAGCTGACGCACTTGAATTCCCCTGCTTGCTGCCTGTGTAAGCTTTGGCTGTTGGCACATGGAAACAGCACACTGGCAGATAATTATTTGCTGCCAGGCAACACTGCAGAATGACTGTGTGGCCCCTATTTTCTGGAGACACCTGCCTTCAGCCCTCCTTGCAGTTTGCCTGTTCATTAGTGGCTGGGAAACAGCTTGGCTTTTTCTCCTAGGGGATTTGAGCCCCAGAATACATACACGTGCTTGCTGTTTGTTGTTAACAATTAACAGATTAACAGAAGAAGGCAGAAATTGTAATCATGGGACTTTGAAAAAACAAGGTCAATCTTTTTGGTGCTTTGCTGAGCCTACTTAAGGCTAGGTTTGTTGGCTCCTACAGTGTCATGAAACCTCAATGGAATGGCTGGGATTCCACAGTAAAGGCTTTTGTTGACTGAAATATCAAATTAATTCTCCTAATGCAGAAGTTGCTTGTGATACGTTGTTGGAATATTCCATTTATTTTAGTGCCTATGTTTTCAGCTTTCAAAATGATTTTAGTTTGGTTTTATTTACAGTTGTGCTCAAAAACTTAAGGTGTTGCAGAAACCAGGAGTGTTGAAGCTTCAAATATTAGGTGGAGGCACAAAAGATGAAGATGAAGTTGCAGCTGTGGAATAGTCAGACAATTGCTTGTGTTAGTTCTGCTAGTCATCAGCACTATCATTTTCAATATTTTATATTTCAGAACCATTGAAATTTGCAGTGCTGATAGCATGCTTTCTGTTTTAGTTAGCCTGTGCCAAAGCTTGTGGTAGTTTTGGTAGTTCTTTCCAGACTATCATAGTAAAAAACCTTGACTCAAACTCAAAAGTACTTTAACCCTGGCCTGGTAGTTATGAGTGAGGTTGCCAGCCTTGGCTGAGGGGAAGAATCAATCATCTATCTTCCTATTAACACAGGCTTATCTAAGCTTCAGTGCCTTAAATTGCTTCATCCTCCCATGTATCCAGACTGTCATTTTCTGAATTATGTTTAAATGCATAAATGCCAAGTGTATTTCTTATGTAACCTCTACAGCATTTGAGAAACGATGCCAAAAAAACCCCAAACAATTTCCTAACCTGAGAGCTTTCTAAAATCTGACAATAGACTTCTGTGATCAAGTATGAGTGAGAACTGTTGTTTGGGAAGATGCACCCAATTACACTTCTACTGCTGTCCCCTGCTCCACTTGCTGCTGTATGTGGAGAGCAAATGAAAGCAGCAGACAGCAGTTTTTATGGGTGTGTGAATTATCTTGATGTGCTGACTAAATTTCTTAATGTCAAAGCTCTTTGTCAGCTTCTGTCCACATTTGCTTTCTGCTCTGCTTTATATGAACAGCTTTCTGTTGAAGTGTCATCCCCATGCAACTGTTACAGGCAGCAGCTCCGTGCTAGGGGAGAATGCCTTGTGAATTAGAGCAGTCTGGTTTCATGAACAACTAAAAATCGCAGGATATCTAAGCAGAGGGGCTAGGACAGCAGCACAGTAAGGTTGGCAGAATAACTCTGACATGCCAGGCAGGGCTTAGGTCAGGGTTAGAGAGCCCTTTGTACCAGTCTAGGTCTGGTGGCCTTCCCCGTGCCAAGGCTTTTCCAGGCGAAGGTGGCAGCAGATGGGTAGAGTGGGTGGGGGTTCAGGGGGAGAACAGTGCAGTACTAGTCAACATGACAGACAGAGCTAGCTCCATGCCAGCAGCATAATTTGCATGTAGCACTGGAAAAAACGAGTCTCAGTATCACATTCTGCCCAACTCCTCCTCTAGTGGTGCAGTTTGGGTAGAGCTATCAGCTGATACAACACGCAGCATCACTGTGCTTTCTGGCACCAAGTAAAACACAATGTGAAAATATATCACATCAACATTGTTACTTTGAGCATTCGAACTTGTAATCACACCAAAAACTGTTGGTAGTTTGACAAGTTATATTTTCCTGTAAAGTCTGTGTTGATTGGCAGTAATTACACTGTCCTCCTTGAATCCTTTATTAACTGAGTCTTATATCAGCTTTTTCATTATTTTGTCTGGAATCAATGTCAGGCTGACAAGACTGACATGTCTCATCCTATTTCAACCTTTTAAAATGCTGGTATAACACTAGCATATTTTTCATTATTCCACATTCTCCTTCATTTCAAGACTCATCAAAAAACCTGAGAGTTCATTTGGCAGCTCTTCTAAGTCTTTTGGTAGAGTGAGGGCTATAAGCTACCCTCTGGATTCTCCTCTCCTTGCTGAGTTGGTGTAAGTGATGAGGTTGTTCTCCAAGGAAATGCCCATGTGGTGAAATCTAGTTGAAGTGGCTATTTTTTGAAATGATGGTGAAAGTAGTAAATATATTTTGGCTTCCCACTCAATAGGACTCACTGTGTTTGTGTCACTGCAAGTGGAATAATGCATCTTGGGGCCAGTTTGGTCTTCTAGAATTTCAGGTTCTCTGCCATTTGCAGGCAAGCTAGATTTTTTGGTTTGTTGGGGGTTTTTTCTTTTTTTTTTTTTTAATCTTCCTCTATTTCTCTTCTTCTTCTCTCTTTTCTTCCTGTGCTTCCTTCTCAGGAGATACCAAAAAGCTGTTCCATGGGATGAACCAAAGAGCTGTTCCATGGGATGAGGTTATGACTTTTATAACAGGAGTTAGTACTACTGCAAAATTCAGCAGTGTGAGCACACCTGACACAGTGCTCCAAGGAGCACACAGCTCAGTATTGTGTTTACCACATCCTACTGGCTTTCTTTAATTTTTCTTCAAGCTGAATATTTCTGTCCACTGTTTTGTTTTAGGTGGTGGTTGTTTTTGTTGGTTGGCTTGTTTTGTTTTTTTTGGTTGTGGTTTGTTTTTGTCATGCTGTTTTTGGTTTGGTGTTTGTTTTTTTTAATATAAATTTATCTTTGTCCTAAGTCACATTGTGAGTAACTACTAAGTAATTTGAGGGCCAAGTTGTGGATATTTTTTGGTGTCTGGTAGTAGACAGATGTACATTTTAATATCATCTTTACAAATTAGTAAATACATTTAAAATAAAAGATCCACTTCTTTGCTGCTGAAGTGCTTATGACCTTTTGTTCACCTGTGTGAACTTTTCCTTTAGGCTTTGTAGTAATTGAGTACTTGGGATGGACAGAATCTTGTTAATGTTATAATGGAACAAAGAAGGCTTTAGTTTCAGTTCAGTGGAAGCTCAGACAAAAAAGAAAAACATTGTTTGTCAAGGAACTTTGCAGGAGGCTTTAAAATTGACACAGATGACAGTTTGTTGACATTCCTGTTACTTATCAGGAGACCTGCAGATGAAAGTTCACCTGTTTATGATAGTTACCTAGCTATGGGAAATGCTGCTGTCTCACCTCACTTAGTTTTAATAGGCATCTATTCAGTTATGTGCATCTCAACAAACAAAATGTTTTTCCTTGCATGACACAGATCATGTTTGTCAGTTCTGACTTTGCCACCAGACTTCATCTGTTTAAATGCAATCCAATACAGTTGGTTTGAGTCCCCCACCTCAGGGGAGATTCAGACTCAGCATGGCTTAAGGGCTGAGTGTTAACAACTCCAGAATTACAGTTTTAAAGTTATTTCATTGCTATTTCAAGATAATAGATTCAGACCAGAGACTGAACACTTACACTTACGTATATTCAAAGCTTGAGTTTGCTATTACAGACTTCTGTATAGCCCACGCCTATTCAGAGTATGACATGCTACAAGAATAATAATGGTGCAGCTTTGGATATCTCTCCTGAAGTTGCTAAAGTTGTCTGTGGCCTTGTTACCCTGGGGCAGGGCTGAGGCTATAGGTGAAGCTAAGAATTAGTTGATAGCCTGCTTCTGATTGGTCTCCAGGACTTCAAAGTGTAATGGTATTCCCCAATATCATATGAGCCATCCCATTCTTCAAAGGTTGGCTTCCTGGGATAATTCAAGGTTAATGGTCTTCAAGTTAATTTCTGTACTTCTGGCAGAAACTGCTCATGCACAATTGTTAGGGTATTTGAAGTTTTATCAGGATGAAAATTAGGATGGTGGAGAGATGTTGTCCTCCTGTGACAGAAGATTTATCTGAGCATGTGATAGCTCTTCTAATAAGAGTTAGGTCAATGACCTCTCTCCAGTCAAATAGTCACATCAGACCCACTAACTAAGGTGCCTCCTGGTGGATGTTCCCAGTCTATTGAGTACTCCAGCTGTGTTTAAGACAGGTGAATAGCTGTAACCTGAAGCCAGTTAAAATGGATGTTGGTGAGCCTGTGACACATAAAATTGGATAAAGCATTGGATGCTGCAGCTGGAATTAGCCCTGGAACCTTTCACTTTTACTCTATGTTGAAAGTGATT
This sequence comes from Corythornis vintsioides, assembly GCA_025447755.1. Lineage (NCBI taxonomy): Eukaryota > Metazoa > Chordata > Aves > Coraciiformes > Alcedinidae > Corythornis > Corythornis vintsioides. The sequence goes on along the minus strand of JAOEGS010016636.1, from coordinate 15,670 downwards.
ATGATAAGAGGCTGCTTGTGTTGCCTTGGAAACCAGATCCTCCAGTTTCTTTGGCATTGCAGGTATGATTGCATCCCATGGCTTAAGTCTTCTTGACCTAATCCTGTTCTGTTGCATACAGTGTCAGTGAGCTGTGAGTTCTGAGATGCCCCCAGCCTTAAAATGTTTTTGCAGTGATGCACAACTTTATAGAGTATGACTTGAGAACTCCACATGTCCAGGAGAAGTTGATGGGAAAACACATCCCAGTTGTCTCTGATATACCTTTTTTTTTTTCCTCTCACTACTAGTAGTTCTCTGGCAAGGCTTTCTGTACAGCTACCTGAGACTTGAGTGTTATTTTGAGTTTATACCTTCATCTGTCCATCACTGGATTTGAGCTTCCTTCTACCTTTTCATCTAAGACAACTACATGGATTTGAATTACTATCCTGATCTAATCCTGGTTTTCACAATAGATCTGTAAAGTAATCCAGTCAATGATCATAGCTGTATGGCTTTCTATGTACTGTGTTTCTTTTGTAAGACTCTTGAGTACTGCTTAATATGCAAATTGCATGTGAACCTTTGAGAAACCTCATTCTCTGTACTCTTTCTGTGATCTACGTCAGTGGTCACAAAACAACTTAAGTAGCTGAAAATATGCCTCAGGTTCTTCTGCAGCTTGAGAGCTATAGATATCTGTCACCTTCATCACAGACTTGAGAACTGTTTATAATTTCTGTGAAAGTGAAAGCAGAAATATATATTGCGAGTTAACTTTATCTTAGTATTAGATCCTTTAACTTCTACTTCACAGATTCCATAGCTGTGATGGCTACAGGGTTGTATGACATCATGTCTCTGGTCAGAAGGTGAACTTCTTAGTAAACATTCTTCAAATGAAATCCCTCTCCCAGAAAGTAGAAATCAGTTTGTTAATACTTAAAAAAAAAAAAAAAACCCAAACAAAAAAAAAACCCAACTAAACCACAAATAAGCCTAGAAATTACCTGGTAATACATAACGTGTCAGATGCTGCATTCTCCCTAACAGGTACATCTTTGTACTACATCAGTCATTTTTCTCTGTATTGCAACATACCAGTGAGTTTTTTTCTGGCTTTGTGCTTTAATTGACTTTCCCTTTCCTCTTGCTGTATTCTGTCATCTTGTAGCATTGTACCTTAGCACAATGAAGGCCGATAGGCAGTTAATGTAATTAACATTTGAATGACCTGCAGGTCATCTCTTCTGAAATTCTAGTCCTGTGCAGAGACCCCGAAAAAGTTCCCAAGGTTGTGGCATTGATTTCAATGCAAATAAATGCTCCTCTGAGCTACAGGGGACTTAGTTCTGTTTAGCTAGATGTCTCCTGAAAGTGGATGGTAGGTAGTGTTGAGAGAAAGACATTAGCATATGGATTTATGTGTTGGGAAAGGTTGTGTGTATTGTTTCCAGTTAGCCTATCCCTCCCAGACAGAATACCAGATCCTGCAGTGAAAATCCATGTGGTTACTTATCCCTGTTTTGATGTCTGCTCCTCTCTGCACACAGGCTCATACACAAAGCACAGCTGTCTAGAAAGCATCAGGGTACTTAGAGTGCTGGAATGGCTGAACGTTCATCTGACTGTCTGCTTGTAATGCTTGCTTGCTCTGTGCCTCTGCTGACTTGCTGCTTCTGTTCAGCAGCAAAGGTGCTCTGTGGACACACTTTGCTGTTGTCAGTTGTGAATAGATCTGGTTTGAATGCTTTGATTGGGACTTAGAGTGCAAAGCACTAGAGACTGAAGGGCAGAAGGAATGCTCTAGAACACTTGTGAGATGATAGCCCCTATTTGACTCGAGTACTCTCAAAGCTAGAGTGACTCCAAAATCAGTTTAATTTCTAAAATAGACTTGTGATAATATTTTGTGTGTCAATGTCTTTACATATAAAAAGCTCCCTCTTCACATTTGAGAACTGGAGATGGTACAAAAGTCTCTTAAATATTGTAGAATAAAGGTAAATTAAAGAGTCAAAAAAGTGCTTATTAGCACTTTAAAGACTGCTCTTGCTCAGTCCTTTTTGTTCTTTTCTTTATGCTTTTGCAGTTCAAGCCATAGTTCATCTCAGTCTGCTAAATCTGGGAATGTGTTAATTGAGAGGGATGTGAGTCAACTGGAAGTAAGATTCCACAGCTATGTGCACTATGGGGGGTATTTACACTGTAATTTTTGGGACATCTGACAAGGGAAATTAAGCTTTCTATATAGTTATTGAAGAAAAAGATGCTTTAATTCATCACCTGAAGTGATCTGAACTTAGGGTCTCTGCACCTTCTTTGGTACTGCCAGTCTGTTTATCACTGATTACACAGGGAGTCTTGGAAGAGCACCTTTCTGCCATGAATATCTGAGATACCTAATACGAGGCAGGTTGCATTCTGCCCTGACAGGTGAGTGCAGAAAGGATGATATCTAAGGAAGGGTATCTGAGCAGAAGGGATTAAATGAAAGCAGCAAAGGTGGCAGAAGAAACTAAGAAAGCAGGAACTCTGGGAGAAGGAAAAGCAACACCTCTTTGCTTGGTATGGAAGATACTCTTTCGTGTGCACTTTGCTTCCAGAAATATACACTGCTTGGCAGAGTGGCAGTGCCAAGGTAGCATACAGCTTTACTCTTAAACAGTGTTGCTCATCTGCTTGCCTTATTTACTGCATTTATTCACTGAAAAGAATTGCAGAATATTGGGGGTTGGAAGGGACCTCCAAAGATGATCGAGTCCAACACCCCTGCCAGAGCAGGACAAAACTAGAGCAGATCATGCAGAAACACATCCAGACAGGTCTTGAACATCTCCAGAGAAGGAGACTTCACATTTCTGGGGAGTCTATTCCACTGCTCTACAACTCATACAGTGAAGAAGTTCTTCCTCATTTTGAGGTGCAACTTCCTGTACTCAAGTTTGAATCCATTTCCCCTTGTTCTATCACAAGGCACAAGTGAAAAGAAATTGTCCCTGTCTTCTTGACACTCAGCCCTTCGATCTGCTCCTCTCCAGGCTAAAAAGCCCCAGGGCTCTCAGCCTTTCTTCATAAGCCAGGTGTTCCAGCCCCTTAATCATCCTCATAGCCTTCTGTTGGTCTTCATCAAGTAGATTTCTGTCCCTCTTGAACTGGGGAGCCCAGATCTGGACCCAGTACTTGAAGTGAGGTCTCATTAGGGTGGAGTAGAGGGGTAGAAGAACCTCCCTCTATCTGCTGGACACACTCTTCTTAATACACCCCAAGATACAATTTGCCTTCTTGGCCACAAGGGCACATTGTTGTCCCATGGATAATTTATCAGGAATTCCAGATCCTTTTCCATGGAGTGTCTCTGTAGCAGATGACCTCCTAACCTGCATTTTATTGTTCCTTCCCAGGTGCACAACTCTACACTTGCTCTTGTTGAACCTCATTAAGTTCCTCTTTGCCCAGCTCTCCAGTCTGTCCAAATCTTGCTGAGTGGGCACACAGCCTTCAACTGAATCAGCCCATCCTCCCAGTTCTGTGTCATCAGCAATTGCTGAGAAGCACCCTGCCCCATCATTAAGGTCGTTGATAAAGATGTTGAACAAGACTGGACCCAGCACTGATCCCTGAGGGATTCCACTAGTTACAGCTCTTCAGCTGGATTCTGCACTGTTGATAACCACTCTTTGGGCTCTGTTGTATAGCCAGTTTTTAATCCATTGCACTCTCTGTTCTTCTATCCCACAGTTCCTGAGCTTGTTCACAAGGATGTTATGGGAGATGGTGTCAAAAGCCTTGCTAACATCAAGGTAGACAACATCCATTGTTCTCCCTTCATTTATCCATTCAGTTACAACATCATGATCTTCTTAGGAGTGACTTTCACTGTTTCTGCAGCTTTTTGGTCTGTGGGTTTTTTGAGTTGGGTTTGGTTGGTGGGTTTTTGTTTTTGTTTTTGTTTTTTTTAACTTATACTGAACTGCCAGTAAGAATGTATATTTTGAGACCAGTCACACAGTGCATCCCTAACTGCTCAAGATAAAAATGAGCCTTATGTGATAGGGATTTTTTTTTTCTATTTTCCAACTGCAATTTGAATCTGGCATTGCCACCATCATGTGTTATGTTGTTACAAATTTAATTCTGCTAGCCAGGAGTATCAAACTTGGTTTTAAAGTGTGAATGAGTGTGCCTGCTGCAGGAGCCCTTTCTCAGACCACATCAGTCTCAGGTAATCAATAAAGATTCTTATTACTTCCTCCTATGTTATGTTCCTCAGTATTTATGCTTCTGTGTAGCACAATGCTGTAATCTGTTTATTAATTCCTCCTCCTTCCTACTTTGTGTCCATTTTTTCTGTGTTTTGTGCATTGATGTAACAGACTGCAGACCTGTCAGCAACCTGCACTTAACAGACTAGGCCAGATGCTCTGGTACTTGATCAGAAGCTGAGCTAGATGTGATACAAGAAGACTCATTGTAGGTACAGTCCTTGTTGCTACTTGGTGCTGTGTCATGTAACATCTGGATATACTGTATGTAGGAAGATGATGCAGCAGTTTCATGCAGCAGAGCTTTCTGCAATTATTTTGCAGCTCTCATATGCATGTAAAATTTTGGCCTTTGGACCTCACAAGCTAACATTAGCCAAGCAATTGCACAAGTACTGTAATCAAGTTTTATGAAGTTAATTAATTAGCCTTATGTCTTGTAACTGAATGTTTCCTGGATCTTTCACATGCTTTGCTTTTTTTGGTTTCATACCTCAAAATGGGTATAAAGGTTCCACTTTGAGCATATGTTATTGGAGAATGCTTTTGTTACTAGATTTCCATGAGGATACTTAACTTTGTGTCAAGAGTGTCTCATTTTCAGCTCCTTTTGGTAAGCTGAACCCAAAACTGAAAACCCCTCAATCTCCTACTTACGTAGCGTGAGTGTCCACAGAAAGAGTTGGTATGGACCAGCAGCTGTACATTATGAGCATAATTTGCAACTTTATTTGCAACCCAGATTAGAATGAACACAACTTTTCTGGTCAGAGTGAGTGCAGACCATTTTGTTTACAGGATATGCTCGATGTGGTCTGAGGTGGCAGGAGATTGTTGTCTAGTATCCGGAAATGTGACTGCACTGAGATTAGCAGTAGTTGGAAAAAGCTTTTATTTACTGAAGTGTGCCAGACACTGCCTGAGACTGGCTACATTTTAGGAGTTGTGGAGATGTTTGCGGTAGGCTGTCTTTGGTTATGCTGCCCTGGGGGAGAAGTTGTTAGAGAAATGTGTATGACTTTGACCTCCATGTGAGACAGTCCTGTCAAAGGGTTAAGAGGTCCCAAATGCAGAGCCTTGAAGTGCTAATTACATTTGCCATCCTATCCACAATGGTAGCTGGTAACAATAGCTCTGCAATTGCACTTCCATGCTGTTTGGGGAAGATGGTTCAAATGGGAACAGAATGGTACTCAAAGCCTTGAATTAGGCTGAAACAATAGGGGAGATTTTGGACAGTTAAAGGAAGCATTTTATGGAGTGACTCTAGGGGAGGCAAGATGGATTTCAAACAGGACAGCTGTTAAGCACTCTTTAAGAGCTGAAGTTCAGTGTTCTGGGTGTATTGCTGTTGACCAGAAACAGGTGTCTGGGGTCTGGTCAATCTAATCCTGTCTGTAGATAGTAAAATACGGAGTGTGACAGTGGCAATCAGTGTTTACCTGGAGGACATGTCTACAGTCGTTTCATTCCCAGGGATGATCCAAGTGTGTTACTTACACTGTAAGTGAATATTGCTACAGCCCAGAATGAGATTAGATACCTTGGAACAAGTAATGTGTATCCCATTTGCAGCTTGTGAGGGCTTGTTTTGGGCAAAGTAGTGGCTTCTGTATGTGAACCAAGGGAACATGAATTCCTGGCATAACGACATAGCTGTAAGACCTTCTTAGACTGAGAGTATCTGGGATTATGAAACTGCTGACACCTTTTTATATGGTTTTATTAACACTGTTCTAGATAATGTGGAAATCCTTGTGCATCTCTTGTGTCTGCACTTCAGAAGGGCTGAAACTAGGTGAAGGAAGAATCTGAAGGGAAACAGCTATAGATAAACTCAAGATTAATGGACTTAGGTAATCAAATAAGTAGTAGGTAGTTGTCATTACTTGATTAGTTTAGATGCATCTATGTGGGGGAAAGATTTCTGGTCTGAGCAACCTTTAATTCAATAGACAAAAGACATAAAGATGTAGAAGCTGTTATCAGACCAGTTTAGACTAGAAACAAATGGCAGATATTTGAGTGATGTTGTTAGGGCTTTTTAAAAATTTATTTCTGGAAGTCCTGCTGCATAAGGTTCACCACTTCATGTTGGCTAATTGCTGATGAAACAGATGGGTTTTTTTCCAGGACGTGCAGTGTTTAAACTAGCAAAATTGTTGCCTGAGCTCAAGGGGAGGTTGATGAACATCATACTGGTCCCAGAGTTCCTGGCATACATAGAGGAGTCTTGCCAGGATGCCTTCAGTGGTCCCAGTGCACAAGAGGTCCTGCTAGACATTTGCATCATGTCACAAGCTGTAATCTTGTCCAGTGCTGCCTGATACAAGTGAGCATTGAATCTGAGAAAGTTTGTATAGTGTATTTAGACCGTCCCAGTAAGTTGTTGTTTGTATTGTTGGCTGGGAGTCTAAAGCTGGCATTGATATTCAGAAAGGCATTGGAGAAAGACAATGATGTTCTAAAAAGTGAAGGGTGCAGGATGATTGCTTTTGTATGCATTGTTAAAGTGATGAATTTCTAGATATCATTATATCAGAAGGGGTAAGGCTTTGCAGAAGTGCTCATCTTTTTGTGGGCGGTGAGGGCCCCTTGGGGACCTGTCTCTCTGTGGGTGGTAAAGCTCACTTAGCCATAAAAGTATTTTCCCACAGCTTGCTGCCTCTTTTTAAAGGAAGGGAATAATAAAAAAATACCCACAGTGCAGAGCGCAGAGGGGAGGCAGGGACCCATCTGATCCTCTCTGTGGAGGGCTAGCATTTCTCAGTGGTCTGCAATGTTTGGATGTCACATTTGAAGGTAATAGTCACGCTTTTTGCTTACATTTTTTACATGGAGGGGAAAAAAAAAACCCCAACAAAACAAACTACACCATGTAGCAAACCCTGAGCCAGATTTCCTACGCCCAATATAGAATATCTTCATAGACATTTTTATTGCCACCCTGGCTTAAAGATGGAGGAAGCTCTTGCTATGGCAACATAGTTGTACCTTGTATAATGGATCTGAAAAGGATGCTCTGTGCTGATCTCCAGCTCCCTTTCTCAGATAGATAGGACTGTACCACTGGATCCTTTTGCTTGCTACCCTGGATGTTGGTGGGTTTTTTCATAATTATTAATGTATCAATCTGTTCTTGTTTACAGTGTATACATATCAAAGGTTGTTGCTGTGTATTGCATTCCATAGTGATAGTTTTCTCTACACATTGCATTGTTACCTCTGTTGGTTTTGTGCCCCTGGCCTGATGGCTTTCCTTGATTATGGGGGAAGATGTATGGGAACATACTGAAAAGTTAGTCACAACTTGCCTGCCTCTCTAGACTTACTTTTGATTTGTGAGTTTGTTAACCCTAGATGGGTTTACCTTACCTTACCTGGGTGGTTTCCCTTAACATGAGACATGCTGAGAAATTGTCCTCTCTGCAGAGGTTAGAGGAGTTTTAATCCATGTCCTTGGCAGGGTCAGTGCCTAGCAAAATAAGTTTAAGCTGTGGACTTATTAAAACATAAAAGCTGAGTTTGTTGGTGTTTTTGGGGTGCTTGGTGTGAGAAGGTGGTAAGTCTCCTGTATGAAATAGAAATTTTTTATGAAAAACAAGCAGAGGATTCAAATGATATTTTTGCAACAGCACACGCCCTAGTCAGGATGAGAGCACTATATAAACATAACAGCTTTTTAACTCTTTGCCTCAGAACTCAGTCAAAATTAAATGCAAACAGCAGGAGATTTGGTACGATAACAGATATAAACAGGATTCAAGAGAGAAATTGGACTTCATATATGTCTCCCCCTCCACATTCCCTGTTTTTTGTTGGGTTTTTTTTTTTAACCTGATATCCCACCACCTCTGGAGTGGGGCAGAACTGGGAATGGTCTCCAGTGTCTGCAGAAGCTCAGAGTTGGTTTTGAACTAAACCGGAGCTGCAAGTCAGTGCTACTAAAGGAAGCTCTATTTTGCTTTCTTGAGCAGCAGGTTGACACTCTCCTGCTGAGCCTGGTGTGGGCTGTAACCCAGCAGCCCTGGCATGCTGGAGTTCTGTTTCTGAGGGTTCAAAATCAGTGTGAGATGTGAGCCAGCCTCTATGACTGTAATTGCTCTGGGTCCTTCTGAGTTATGTGGTAGCCTGGCTTCTGAGTCCTGCTCTTGCTGATCTTGAAGCCAGGTTCACCTGTCTTTCTTTTGCTTCAAACACTGCCTGAAACTATGTACCTTTTTAACTGTATCAAGCTGCTTCAACGCACCTAATTTTACAGTAGTAGGTGGGAAGGAGTGCATAGGTTTGGCTTAGGACCCATTAGGTAACTTCAGAGCTGGCAGCAAGCACAGAGATCAGTATGGAAGAAGTTGTAGAGATGTTCCTAATTGCTCATTTGTCTTCTTCAGCATCTTTGGGGATGTAGGGGTAGTGGTGGAAGTCATTCACAGAGGGCAAGAGTGGAATAATCCAAGAATGAAAATTTTACTGTCTTTGCTAAGTAAGCCATAATTACATCAGTTAGACTACTAGTCCTGAGCTTTGATGAGGAAGAGGGTAACTAGAAGTAGAGCAGCTTTACTAGTGTTTGACAAATGGAAGGTAGGCTGGAGAGGATCCAAACTGGAGTGACAAGTTCAAGAAAACAAAATAGTGAGTGTCAGGAGTTCTCATGGTGCAGTTTGAGAGCTGGAGACGAAAATAACACTGCGGTGAAAGCATTTCCTCTTCTCACATTAGACATCCCACTGTAATCCAGAGTCTCTGAGGAATTTAGAGAGGTAAGAAGTTAATGCATGTTTGTATTGAGAGAAAAAAAGCATACAAATGTGTGCTCTTAATGACAAGGGCTAGGAAATTGGGTCGAAATAGGGAGGTGGGGATACAATCAGAGGCAGGTGGAGTGCTTAGAAGGAATTGCAGGAGGGGAAGGGACGGTTGAAAGGGCAGAAGTAATGCTGCTTTGTAATTTTCTTACAAGCAGCTGAGATTCTGCACAGAGAAATGGAGGCTGGAGGAGGGGAGGGTTTGAAGAATGAGTCAAAGGTGGTGACGAGGCAGCTGGGATTGCAGGCGTAGGTTTCAGTTAAGCTGGAGAAATGCTTTATCTTCTTTCAAACAATTGTTCATATTAGCATTCTTGGTGTGGGCATGCACGCACCCATCCGTGTGATGTCTCCTGCTGTGCTGCACACACAACTTGTTTGAGGATCTGTCTTTTGGTTCATGACAGATAAACCCAATTAGATCTCTCTGCCTTCCTTGAGGTGCCATAATAGATGTATAAGAGAAAGGTTGTGTAGTGGAGGGAATTGGTCTGGTGACAGCTTTCATTAGTGCTGTCTTGCAGTAGATAGGGGAATGGGAACTGGTATCAGGTGTGGGTCAGGCTTAAAATCTGGTGGGGAGCATGACTGGGAGAAGGAGACAGATACTCAAGACACAGACACATCTCCATAGCCCCATTATAAGGACACTGAAAAGCAGAAAGAAAATCCCAAATTACTTTGACAGAGTGAAGGGGGAAAAAAAAACCAAACAACAAAAACACAACAAAACCAGGAAGAGGACTCACTGCAAATAACTAATAGTGCTTATAGACTGGAAACTGTAGAAAGATAGGATGAGAGGTGATGGTAAACACTGGAAGACATGAAGTCGTGGTGAGGATTGAGTCAGTAACAGAAAATTCAGAGAAAGAGCTTATGGACCACATGGAATTAACTGATTTGCAAAGATTTTGAAAGGTGATGTGGGAAAGCATATGTTCCTAAGGGCTTAAATTAGGTTTTCTGTGTGGAAAGCACGATAGGGGTGCAAGGGAAGTGTGCTTCTATCTTTTTCTGGCCCAGCTTGGCTGCTGAGGTTCCACACAAGACCCCTCCTTCACTAGCTATGTGTGTGTCTGTTGACACAGGAGACAGTGAAAGATGAAGGCAAAGCTCTGTCATAACTTCTCTGCTTGCAAAGAAAACTAGCTGTAACTGAATGGCAGTCTCATCACCTTCTAGGCTGTACTACTGCTGCTACTTAGATCTGCTAGGATCTGCTCCTCTGGCTCTGCTGCTGGGAGGATGAGATCCTGGAACTTCTCACCAAGGTTTCTTTTTAGTTTCTGGCCTCCAATACAGTATGGCTTGCTCCTAAGCATGATTATGTAAAATCTAAAATCTTACTACAAACTAGTAAATTGTGATTGCCCCATTTTCATTGTCTGAATTTCCTTCTGCTCTTGATTATAAATGCTGTGTGGAGTAGCTGTGGTGGTTTTATTTTACAGCAGCTTCTAGGACAGGTCTGCTTATTATCCTCTGAAAGTATTAGGAGTTAATTCAAGCTGGATTAAGGTCAAGCCTGCCCTAAAAAGAAATGAAACCTATTTGAAGTATCCATTAATTGTGCAGCACAGAGTCTATGTGCTGAGTAGCTAGGATGTGCCACTGCTACCTTGGATTTAGGTCTTAGTTTTTCACTGTGTTGCTTTCATTTTAACTTCTGGTGTTCCTTAGAATAATGGGATAAAGTGTTAAGTTTTTATCTTGTAGTTGCTTTTGTAATTGTCATGGATTGGACCTGTCTGGTTTGAACTCAGCTGTGACATTGATTTAAACATGTCACTACAAGGGTATGAATTTGCCTGAACTCATTGGTCAAGTTCTGCCCTCTGGGAGCTCTGGTGCTGCATCACTGTTCTGAATATAACATCATTACTTGCATGTTCACAGTGGTCCATCAGGGTGTGACCACTGTGCTTCATAAATCCTGCTCTGCATACTCTGGGATTTGGGTCACCCCTTGAACTGGAATATGTGCATTGGCTCTCTGTGGAGATCCCTGCAGATTTGCTGACATGATGGAACCCACTCTGTGCATCAAAGCTGCTGGCAGCACGGAGCCAGTCTTGTTTCCATTGCTTTCATCTAGATCATGACAAAATGCCCTCAGAACTTCCCCCATCAGAAAGTATTCAAAACATTGTGAGAGCCAAGTATTTGCTGTTTCTTTTACTTTGTTCTGGAACAGTGTGATCTCCCCATTAAGTTCTTCCAGCCTGGGGCTTCATCCTTTCCATCTCAATGTGCTTTAAATTTAAACTGCCTTCCCATTAGTTAAACTATCGTTAGATTTTGTGTTTTCCCAGCTTGCTCATTTTCTGCTTTTCTTAGTTGTCTACCTGTTTGCCATCCAGAAAACACCAAGCCTGGCTGCTTGCTTCCCAGTTCCTGTCCTTAACAAATTGTTCCCTTTAGTGTCGATTCCAGCTTTGTATTTGCTATGCAAGACTAGTGCCTGTTTTCCTCATAGCAATCGTTCAGGACCCATTGGTTTGAGAGGAGACTCTTAATGAGTACAGAGCACCCTTAAAATACATCTCATAAATTCTACCTGTCAGCTCTTCGTTTGCCTTAAGACACTTAGTTTATTATATTAAGTTTATGTAAGTTGCCTGGACCCACATTCTTATTAATGAAGGTGCATTTTTCTTTGAGAGCTTATGTCTTCCTCTTAACCTCCCTATACAAGTACAGGTTCAGAACAGACAAATATTTCCTCACCAGACCTATCCTGCTCACAGAATATTATGACTGAAATATAATCAACCACTGATGTGTTTAGCTTAGTGCTCAATGTTGGGGTGGAAGCTCAGTCCATGTTGCTAAGCTGAGGCAGCATTTTCATTGCGAGTTTGGATGCACAGAGCTTGTGCTGTACTACAGCAGTCCTGAAATGGGTTTTAAGGACAGTAAAAATTTGAGCAAGTCTTCCATTCACTGACAAGCACAAAGCTTTGAATGTGTTTCTGTGCACAGAGCTTTTATTGAAAAAATGCATACTGTTATTTCCACAATGAAAAGTGACTCCAGCACAGAAGTTTGGTGGTGTACAGATACATAGTTAAATCTCAGGAATTCAAACCATTCGAGGGAATTTATTGCTTCTTGGATTAGTGAAAATTTACATTACTGCAGTGTGGTGGTTGATAAGACATGCACGTGCTCTGTGACGATGGCCCTGAGGTTTTCTTCCATTGCAGATGTGTTGGCATAAAAGAGGCACATTTAAAGCTGTGCTAAGCACACATACTTGCAGTAAGAGCTGCAGAGGCGTAGCAAGCATTTGGCTTGCTGATTTGTTTGGATTAATAGGATTTTATGTAGTTAAAATGCACACTCACAATGGAAAAGGCTCTTCTATGTAAAAGCAGTTTCCCTCATTATTTTTGCATTCATTCTGCATGTGTCTGACGTAGCTATATCAGAGGGGAGTGTGGTTACAACACTATTTGAGCCTCTGTTCAGGAGAGGAGTTATTCACTGCAAACTAAAACTGTGGCCACAATAATTTATGAGCTGTGGAGTTGATAGTATAACCTGCGTGGCATATGGGCTGAAGTTGGCAAGCTACTTGGCAAAAACTCCCTACAAGAAATTCTTAAACTATGGGAGGTTTGAGTTACCCAAAACAAGGTGGCTGTGGATTAGTCTGATACTGCATTTGGGACTATGTTAGAGGAGTGAGCTGCAGAGTGGATAATGTGGGTGGTGTGATAACTGTGGAGGACACAAGCATTAGCCTCGAGTGGCAAAGGATATTCTGGTTAGATAATGACAGGAACCCAATGAAGAAGATTTTTGTTGCTGCAGTGGAAATATTCCTCTGATTCTAGACAGAATCTGCCAGACCAGAAAGTTAATTTCTTTAATGATGGCTGGAGGTAAAAGGGTCTTAATACCACAACATTTCCAGTTCTCAATGCCTGTGTAACTGGCCAAGGCAGTACTAATGGAAAGGCTGTCTGTGGACTTGCTGGTGGGACTTTACAAGCTTTTTCTTTGGTAAGAGAGTTGGCACTGGGATGGATGCAAAAAGGCAAGTGACTCTTCCAAGTCAGGTGTTTAGGTTCTTTGCATTGGCATACAGCAGCAATATTTGAGGACTGCCCAGACCGAGTCACTTTGCACAATGAGCTCAGATGGGCTCTTGTGGTCGAGGGCCATTTAAGCAGGAGTGAGGAGCTGTGGGAAGGCAAGTCCCTGTTCCTGGTGTAGTTCTTTGGGGAAGCTTGTCCTTCTGTTCTTCAGAAAGGCAGCAAAGTGAGTTCTGGAGGCTCATGAATTTAGGCTAGTGCCCTCTCAGGTCTTTGGTGGAAGGCTGCCCCCTTTGTCTAGTCTGTGCAAGACTCTCCATCAGAGGGAATTAGGATTAGCAGGCAGATTTCATGCTCTGAAAAGTCAGAAAGGGAAAGGAGTTTTACAAAAGGGTATGCCTGCGAGGCACAGATTTTGCTCTGGTTTTGTGCAGAGAATAATCACAGACATCAAGGTTAAAAAGCAGACTTCCAATAGCAATTAATGAAGGGCTTGGTAATGATGCAAGAGGTTTAGTGACAGGAGAGAGCGGAGGCATAGCAAGGGGGAGAGTTGGCAGAGGGAGGAGCTCAAGTGACATGGCATAGTTTGAGACTTTTCTAGTTCACCTTCATAGGAATTTTGTGAAACACTGACAGGAGAGATGTGGCATTTTGATTTGGAGAGTCACCTACTGTTTCTGGAAGCTCAGAAGGGAGGAGGGCTGTGAACATGCTCTTGTGTGCAGGTTGAAACAGAGGTGAAGGAAAAGAATGCATGCTTTAGAGACTGCAATGTTAATCTCTTTTCTGTCTTTTCAACTAGCAGTGTGTTGTCTCACTGGCTTCCCCTCCAGCTTAATTCTGAAGCACTTTCCTCTTGTGGTGTCAGTTGCCTGGGAGCTGATTTCAAGTATATTATCTTACTGAATTTTTAGCAGATTGATACAGAGCTCCAGATGGAGAAATTACTGTAACCCAGATTATTGCTTGTCCTCACACTGACAAGGTAAAGTTGGCTGATTCTGCAAGTATCAAAGGCTTTTGTGGAATTTATTATGGAATAACAAATTAAGAAGAAAGTAAAAAAATCCCCTTCTCCAACCCTTTGCTTATTGTTTTTTGTTAGGGCTTCTTTACGCATCAAAAAAAGGCTGAAAATATGCAGAAAAGGTTGAAACAAAACATTAGTTAAATTAAATGCAGATTGGAATGTATATTTAGTGCTTGAATATTTTCCCTAAAAGGCTGTACTGTAGGAAACATGCTTTAACTGTTTGAATCATATGGTAGTATGAGGCATGCTTTGTAACACATGCTGCTGTCACATGGTAATAAAGAAATGGTCTCAAAACAAGCAATGGTATCTGCAGAACTCCTTTAACAGCTTCAGCAGTTAGCTGAAAGACTCCAGCCTTGACTTGCCTTCCTAGCAAGGAACCCAAATGAGAAAAGAGAAAGCTTGTTTGTCCACCCACTTCTCAAACAACTTGTGAGTTGTTTCAGCCAACAGTAGCAGATGGGGTTTTTTTCTGTTTCCATAACCTTTTCCTGTTAAACTCTTTTAATAACAGAGAATCTCTGTTTGCAGGAAGATTTCTCTTGACTGTCTAACCTGATAACATTTATTCCCACCTGTGTGCTTCATGGAGCACCTCCATCTCCTTTACACACCATTCCAGTACTGTATCCAGTATCAGAATTTCAGGAGCCTCACAGTGGTCCTTCAGTGGGGTTTTGCTGTTTAAGATGTGCATGCATGTGTGCCATTACACGGTGTAAAGCAGTCAGTACAGTGGAGCCTTCCCACGGAACTTTCTCATCCACTGCAGCTAAAGGCATCATAACTGAGAAAACAAGCAGCTGAATCTAAACGGTTCTTGTTTATGAAGGTTTTCTTATAAAGAAGAAAATCCCACTTACCGGCTTCATTTGAATTGCACAAATGTAAGAGCAGCACTAATACTTGCAACTGTGCTGCTTTTGAGAGCAGGACTCCCGAGGCTTTGGTTCTCTGGTGAACTGTACTTACTATCATGCAAGAGCAAACACTTAGCTATGCAAATGAAGTGTCCTCTGAAGCATAAGCTAAAGATAAGATGGGAATGCATTTGAAAAGGGTCTTAACCTCTTCTAGATTCCCTGAGGAAAAACTGGAGCTTACCACAGAAAACAAGCACTGTACTGCATTTCTCCATCAATGTATGCATGGTGCATTTCTGTGTTAATTATTATATGATCAGACAAAGGAACATCTTTAACGTCAGGAAGGTAAGATGTCAAGGAGACATCATGACTGTAGTGAGGATGGAGTCTTTGGGCAGAGCACCTGTTTGTTGTTTGTTTTTTGCAAGTAAAAGGGGTTTCCTTTTGAAGTCTAAAACTTTTAAATGGAGAATTCTGTTTTCTATATGATGCTTGCTTGTTCACAATGAGAATGAAGCCCTTGGACTCTTGACTGAGGTCCTATTAGGACCATCATCTTCATTACCTGCTGCTCAAATTCCCACATTTCACAGGACTTTGAAACTCTGCATGCTCTTTATTATTATTTATTTATTATCTATTTATTATCTATTTATTGTTATTTATA
>JAOEGS010016635.1:11107-24009 GCA_025447755.1 Corythornis vintsioides | reverse complement strand
AAATAAAAATAATAGATTTTGCTCAGAACCAGAGAGCAAAATAGAGAGTATTTTGATGTAATTTATACATTCATTAGCAATTTGCTTAGCATCTAAACCGTAAAATAGCCATTGGTTAACAAAATTCAACCAAAAAACAGCATCTCCTTCAAGAAATCCAGGAACTGATGTAGTAACACATTTATTGATCACTTTACCAACTAAAGATACAAATTTATACAGTCACTCAACAGCAGTAACATACTCTGTGAGAAGTTATGCTTTAAAAAACGGTGTTTACAATATGGATTTCACTACAACTTTTCAAGCCAAGCTTTTACAGTGCTAATCAAACAACTGCTGTATTTTTTTTCCCTAAAACATCAACAATAATGCTGTAGACAAAGTAGCCTTGCCATTGTTAATGTGGTTTTAGAGTTTAATAAGACAACTTTAAAAGGTTTAAAACATCCATAACATTGTCATTACTTTAACATTCACACTGATAAAGTGATACATTTAATACTTTCTACCATTAATAAACAGTGTAAAAATATATTGCATATATATATATATATATATAAATCTGTTTCCTTTTCCTGAAAAACCCTAGTACAAACTAGTAGCATATAATCCCCCCTTCAAGTTTCTTTGACTTATTTTAAAGATTGAAGAGTAGTAGTTTTAAACAACAACAACAAAAAAAAACAAAGATAGAAAATAGAGAATCAGGGCTGTGCTTTCCTGTAACCTCTTGTCTTGGTTACTGTGCATATTAACCCCTTGGCAATGGTGGTTCCATTGTTTTGCTAACACCAGGTAGAATTTTGGCACTCACTGCAATGGGGAAAAGATTTTGCCCAGTGTGTTTTGCACTGGATGGTGCCTGGCCCCCTTCATCAAGTGGTTAAAAAAAAAATCTTTGCTTAGGATATGTTTCTATTGCAGTTAAGATTAAGAAATGTAATGCTCAGGTTGTTTATATGTAATAAAGAAAACAAACAAAAAAAAGGTTCAGTGTTAAATTAGTGAGGAAAAAGAAAAGTAAACTTCTAAGTTTAAATGCTCATGTAAAATTTGTACTGTGTGGAAAATTTCACAGTGAACACAGTAGGTTAGTACAGCTGAATGTTAATGTTTGCAATGCCTGCAATTAGCAATATTGCAGGTTATTATTAGCACACAGCAGCTTCCTGATTTTCTGGACCAAGATGAAAGACAAATAAAAATGAGAACAAGAAATAGTAAGATTCACTGGAGGTTTTTCTCATGCTGTACAGTGCTCCAAGGAAGACTATGCCAAGACCCATCTCCACATGACAACTATGCAATGATTAATTGTTTATTAGTGCTCTAAGTCATCAAAGACAAAACAGTTTTGCCTCCACACTTGATGATCTTGTTCTGATGGCATGCAGATAGAAATTTGTGCAAGGAAAGAATCAAAACATCTAAAACAAGTCAGAAATGGATGTTGGGACAGCATGGACGGATAAACAAGGAATAAAGCTTAATGTGGATAGATAAATAAATGGTTCATGGCTGAAGAAAACTAACATCAGACTTTCCAAAACTATACTTCTGTATAAATGTCTATTTCTCCTGTAATATTTAAATCTGTGAAAAATAAAACCTTGATAAGAATAAACTTCATTATACTTTTCCAACATTGACCATTTCTCTGCTTTGCAGGATATAGACTATTACTTTGGATTATAAGCATTACACAAAACATTTTCCCTGCTGCAATAATTTGCCAAAGCTGAGATATTCTGAATTCGGCACAAAGATAAACAGAGACACATTTTTGTTGCATCCTATAACTTATTTTTTGTTTATGACCTTGCCATTTCATACACCACAGTGCTAAAAAAAAAGTAGTTTTCTAACAATATTTTATACAGGATGTTGGCCAGCATGGTACACAAAGCCTTGGTAAAGAGATAGGATGTATTTAGCATGAATATTACAGCCATACAGTATTTCAGTTGCTAACCCTATTTAACAGAGCTGCACTATTTCACATTATTTATTTTGTTTAAAAACAGCATTGAAAGCACAAAGAAATTCATCTGATGTAAACTGGAGCTTAAAATAATTCACCGCTATGGGGATACAGGTTATTTTTCTTTTTTTTTTTTTGTTTCTTTTTTGATGATATTCATAATATAGCTCCTGATCAAAATGTAAAGATGGATGAAGTACGAGTGTGCTTTTAGGGCCACATTTTTAATTAACTTTAAAAAAGCTTGTAACCAAAGTCATTTTGCACAGTGTCATAAGCTTTACAGCACATCACAAAACGAGATGCTGTGTAACCAGATTTGAAGATTAAATCCTTGGATCTTTACCTGCAATGGAATATGGTAGGTGCTTAACATTTTCCCAGATCAGGTTAGTCAGTTATGCATTTCACTAACAATTTATAAACATAAGGTGTTAATAAAATCTCAAAGCCTCTTCTCTAGTCTTGCTACTCTTATGTAGCTACACCTCAAAGCAGCACATGGGTGTGTGCATGATTATGAAACAGAATTCATTTCAATGCACTGCTTTGGAGTTTAACCAGCAAGCAGATCAAGGTGTCTCACTAGTTTTAGGATTCTGAAGACTTAAAAAGCCAAATCCATTATTTCCAGCTTATACTGGGTAAGTCAAATGGGCACTTGGGTGCACAAAATTATTAACTTAATGTGTAAATGCTGTTCTATGGGCAAACACTCCAAACAGGAGGTACACACAACCCTGTGCAAATCTATAGGCATTGCATGGCAGCCCTGTCTCCTGTTCCCACCTTAATATACCACGACTTAGTATTTACTACCTGATGCTGAAACAACCTCTGTATATACAGAGTGACTGTCAACTTGCTTCACAAATCTGTGGCAAAGGAAAATAAGGCCCATGGAGGGCATGATTTCCAATGGTGTCTGAGAGCACTTGGAGCAAATTCTGCTTTTTCACCCTGAGTCTCTCTCTCCTACCTCCTCACTACAGAAGAACTCTTCCTGTCACACCAAGTCTATGTTAGAACCACTGAAGAGTGATTTTCCCCACAAGTAGGAACAGGGCAGACAAATTAAACCACCTTTATCTTCACATGGAGGGAGAATGGCAGTGTCAGCAACTGGCCAAGCTGAGGAGCTGACCAGCCTTTGGCTGTAATTAGGTTTGAGGTTTGCATCACCATCTCTTTGATCTAACACTCAGTTGGATGCAAAGTGTATGTATATGCACTCACAAGTCTTGTGTCTTGCATCACTCACTACTACTAGATGAGCCAAGAACACAACATTCACACTACAAAGTACACAAGGGTGTAGCTATTTTGGCATATACACACAAGGCAGTTAGGGGACACACACTGGTGCACCACATGACATTGGCTCTTTTATGAAGGTAAAAAGTTTGTTTCTTGGCCAGTGCAAGCAGAAAATGGTCATTCATGGATGACAGGCACATGACCCCAGCATACATGCATCACTGAAAGGCAGGTTCATGTTTTGAATATCCTACATGCAGACACAAAAAAATTAAAATGGCTTTTATAACTGTGACATGCCTTAAAAAAAAAAATTAAAAATCTATTGCAACTAATTAATTAACATTCTCTCTATAATGCCAGAAAGTTGTCAGAGGAATTTTTCATTTAGGTAAGGTCAGTAAAATAAAAAAAATCTTTGAAGGACACTCTCTATACTGACGAAAAACACAAGTAGATGTCAGTAGCTTTGAAATCTACTTTTCCCTTACCTGAAGTGAAAAAGAGATAGGAAATATTGTAGGTTAAAAAAACAAAGTGGCTAGATCTTGGTCACTGTCCAGTGTTCAACATTTCCTTTGGGATTACAAATATTTGATTACAATTAATACAAACTGTTCACATAGGACTGTTGAAACAACGTCTGCTTTTAATATCTGCTTCTTAGTAACACCATTGTGATAGCCACAAAAAGGACATATCTTTTGTTTCTGGTATTTCAGTATTGTAAGATTGTTGCAAAACTCTCAACAAGAAACTAAAGCACATGGAGTGACTAGAGGAAATTAGCAATCAAGCACTAATAAGAAAACCCACTTGACAGGTGAAGCCTCAGTGGAGATACAGGTAAGATTTGGCACTGCCATAGTATTTAAGGGTTTCATTTTAAGAACAGCAAAATTTGAGTTTGCTCCTTAAGGCAGTTACTGCTAAAAGCTGCCTGAACTTCCTGATCACATTTCTTTTGGTAGCATGTTCAGTGGTAATGAGAGCAAAGATAATTAGGAACAAGACATGTCACATAGAAGAGTGCTGAAGAGTACAAGATGGTGAAAATGAGACTGTGAAGTTAGATGGAAGGAGTTGAGATGCCCCACAAAAAGGAGATGAGTGTAAAACTTATTAGGTACCCATGTCCTTACTTCAGACTTGACACGTAGTTACAGTCTGGAGTACAGTGCACTGTAAGAGCCTTAACACTCCAAGGGTTAAAAATGGGTCACCTCCTGAGCTATCCCTTCCCCTCATCTCTGAGGTACCAGCTGTACTTGCTGTCCTGAGCTGAGAAACAAGAAAATCTACTTTGCCTCATTCCCAAGCAGGCCTGGAACTTAGGGTTAACACCCAAGCTAGTATTTAGGCTTTTAATTTCCTGCAGATATTAGTAGAAAAAATAAGAGCTTAAGTAGGTGGCTGAACCCCTAATAACACACAGCTGCACATGGTGCTTTTTTTCATAGCCCTAATCTTCCACACCAAGTGTAGTGAAAGGGAAAAATCTTTCCAAAGTACTCTTTCCAGCCACAAATTCCCTTTCTCACTGTCCTATCAGAGTGTCTTCATGCACCTGTTTCTTTTCAATTTTAAAACTATTCAAGTGGAGGAATGAAGAAGAAACAAAGAAGTGTGCTCCTCAAAATAAAATCCTACTATCTACAGCATCTTTTCAGGTCCTGATCCAAAGCTTACTACGCCATTGAAAGTTTAGAAATAGTTTTAAGAACTTTGCATCAGGTCCATCCAAGCTGCTTTGGTTCATGGCAGGGATTTTATACTGTATAATGCAAAGCAAACTCTGGGAGAAGCTCAGCTGGTTCCATCAGCCTCTTCTAAGCACAGAGTAGCTCAATTTCCAGTCAGTGTTAGCTTGGATCTGTCCACGTTCTCAATTCCTTTGCATGTCTTCTGTCTTAGGAGTGTGCTGCTCTCTCTCACCCTGGGAACAAGCAACTTAAAACCTGATTAATATCTTAAAACCTTCCTAACCAACTACTCCTGTGTAACCACAATGGAAAGAACAGGGAACAGTGGGTTTTGCCTGTAACTTAGCAATGGGCTTTATCAAGAGGCCTAAGTCTTTTTATTCATGTATCACAGGGTCTGTTTCAGGTGCACAGGCACCTGTGGCATAGAAGAAGGTTCTCTAAATTCACACAGTTGACTCTGGGATAACTTGGCCATTTTTGGCACTGTTCTTCCCCAGGTCACCAGTGCAACACAACAATGAAGGATAACCCTTCATTACATGGAATTTTTTTTTTGAGAACAATGGGTAGCTCTTGGAAAAGCTTCATCCAGCTGGATGGTTCTTATCCTGAGCAATCTTACATACATCCAAAAAAAAAAAGTCCTCCCAAGCAAATAGAGCAGGGTAGTACATTAAGGTACTTGTTCAGCTGATGTGGAAAAATAGACCAGCCTTTTCTCTCCTTTTTAACCAATATTAAAAAGTAGTTATTTTTATTTCTATTAAGCTGTTCTGCCATTCTGGGCTCCAGGTAGATCACACTCAGCTCATACCTTATGCCTGTGAAACTGATTCTCCCGTAGCTGTGAAAACCCATTCCCATCGATATTATTATTCCCAAGTTAAGCAGAAAAAAAATTAACAGAGCATTAAATCCCTTGACTTCAAACAAATCTAACATAAAATGTAGCCCAGGTATAATACCATATTTTTGTTAGCAAATTGAACCTAATTCCATGGACATGATTGTAAATACCCTTATTCTAATAAGTTTATTCCATAAAATTTCCTTAATATGTTATAGTTTAGGAGGGAATATGTGCCAATGTATGTGCATGAAAACATTCATTTATCAGCAGATTGGCAGTGTTTAGTAATAATATTTTAAAGCATTAGCTTAATGCTCCTTTCATTTCAAATATGTGGCTATGCTAACTTAAAAACAGACTGCAGAAAGATTATTTAATAGACTTTCTCAGCAATGTCTTGTTCCTCACCTCTCAGGTTAGTACAACTCCATCCAAATCCAGCCAGTAAGAACATTGCTACAGTACACACGGGAAAACACAGGAGGAAAGTAAGGGCTGGTATTTTCCACTTTTTAGTGTGGACATATTTTAGAACACATATTGTCCTAGAAATAATTTTTTTCATTTTTTTATGGGTGGTGTATGACATTTACAGGCTAGCACCTTGTATATTACAACCACTTACTCCCCAGTAGTATATTGATGAATGTTTTCAGGGAAGTGACAGATCCCACATAAGACATTTTTAAAAAGCCCCAAAACAAGTCAAATCAAACTGCATCAAGAATGGGATATTCTTCAGAAAGACTGCTATGAGAGACACTCTTTTCAAAAGGTTCTTTTTGACATCCTCAGGGCAACTGGACATTTAGGAATGTTGGAGATCTTTTGCTTGAATTGACAAAGTGTAGTATAACTGCTCTTGACTTTATTTGGGTTTCTTTTGTCTAAAGCTCAACAAAATAATGTCTTTTTTTTGTACCAATACATTTCTTTTTGCCAATGTACACATGTGGAATGTAATGAAGTGGTGTTGTGCTGCAAGTAGCTCAGCAGATGTTGAAATCAGTTCCAGTTCCTGAAAACAACTTCATGACAACATAATCTCAGCATTCACAATAACCAAAACATGTGGGATTCATCTACAAGACTCTTATATTCTCTTTCCCCCTCTCCTTCTCCCTCTGTGTTGTAAACCCTCAGCCTTACTTGCTTCCTTGTACTTTATGATCATATGTGCCTGCATGCTTATAGCCAGATACATATCCTGAAGCATCCACCAGATCTTCTCGTCCAGCTTTGCCTTTTCCTTTCCCACTGGAATCAAACCTCTCTTTGTGAGAACCTGTGAATTTGGTTGTATCTGTAAGGCGTGATACAGTTGGAGATGGAATGGCTCTCTATTGGAAGAAATAAAAGAAAAAAGAACACAAGAGATCAGAAATCAATTCTTCTTAATACATAATTTTGTACATGCTACCACCATTTAAATCTTTGCTAAGAGACTACATAAATATCTTCTCACTTCCAGAAAAAGGATACTAAAAATGTTTGTTTCTTGCCTTTACATACAATAATAATCATATAGCCAAGAGCAGTAGTACAAGTTATGTCAAAAACTTTTAGAAGAGACTGTCTGTATGAGATACTTCTGATTAATAATTAAGTTCTAAGGAAGAAGTTATAGGGAACATGTTTAAAATCCATTCTGTCAACATCCAAGCATAAAATCCTGGCTCCACAATCAGAAAAAGAAAATAAATACAACTAGGATTCATTGCTTCAAGGGACAAATTTATTCTAAACTCTAGGATTCATGACAGAAGTAACAAACTAGAAGGACTGAAAGTTATTTTCAATGTTAGCAAATTAGCAGTCTATGAAAGACATTTCTCTGCATTGTTTCCACTCAGTCACAGCAGGATACTTAAAAAAATCAAAGTTTTGCTGTCACTGAGACTAAATTTAGCTGCACAGAAAAAAAAAAAAGATAATTTGTAGAATACAGGAGCATGCTGAGTTGTGCTTGAACCAGGAGCAAGCTCTTTGATCCTTAAACTGATATTTTAAAATCAGAAGAGAAAGGGTACCAAAGGAGAAGAGAGAAGTCTTTTGCATAGTAATGGTAATGGAGCCAAGATGAACAAAGGCTCATTAATTTGGGTATCCTTTTGTGCCCCACTTTGCTAGGGTGCATTCTAGAGACAAAAGTGCTATGGGCTTCATTGCAGTGAAGAAAATGGTCTTGGAAATTTATCATTCATCAAAAACCTCATTCTCTACCCATCCTCAGTCAAAATAAATGCTCATTAATAAGATGTAACAAATGTGCTTTCAAAGCAACACATAGCTCTTCTACAGGGCAATATATGACAAATATCTTTTAATGTAAAACATTACGAGATCAGAGACTTGAAAAAGCTGTTTGAATCTGTACCAAGAGGAACAGATACCTGGATTCAGTTAGACTGGGAATTAACACTCATTTGTATACCATGTTCTCAACATCATTTAAATAAAGCTGTTTTGAGGGAGTTTGTCCACCTACATAACTACTTACTGAGAATCTCAGGTTGTAAAATCTCTGTTTTTCTCCCTCCAAACACATTTAACATGTGACACATGAAATACTGCTGTACTGCACTACTTTCACATAAAGCCCTGCAGGGAAATGTGTTGTGAATTCTGTCACTATCTGAAAGAAAATGACCACTGGAGCATTCAGTTCTCAGAGCAGCATTGCTGAATGACCCTTAGGGACTTTCGCCTTGCACTCTCAGAATACTATTTGCAGAAGCAGTTACTCTTCTGTATTGAAAACAGCAATGAAGGGAATGTTTAGGAAGAAATATTGCTTCTCAATACTTCTAGTTTTCTTGTCCATATTGACCTGATAGCACCATATAACCAAGAAATCTGTGTTCAAAGCAGAGCTAATAAAAATTCATCCTGTGATCATTAATTATATTAGCAGCTCAGCTAGATAAAATGAAAATGCAATAAAACATATCATCTGAGACATCAAAAGTGGCAAAGTAAAAACTCCTGGCCTGGTGCCTTGCTGAGAATTTATTCTTTCTGCTCCTCAGGGTATTAATACATTGAACAGGTTGTACACACAACAGAACCAAAGGATTATCTGGCCACAAAATTACTCTGACAACTCAGGGAAAACAAAGACATAGCAAGAGTGCTGACTGAGCCTGCTGTCTGCATCCTGGGCACAGGAGGGGTGGTGACACACCAGGGCTGTGATGCCATCCAGGGAGATCTGGGCAGGCTGGAGAGCTGGGTGAAAGGGAACCTCATGAGAAGGACAAGTGTGGAGTCCTGCAGCTGGGGAGGAACACCACCAGGCACCAGTACAGTTAGAAGTTGACCTGCTGGAAAGCAGCACCACAGAGAAAGATCTTTGGTGGGCAAGGTCAAGATGTTTTTAGGACTGATATGAAGCCTTGTGTTAAACATACCCTGGGAAAGCAGGAGTTGTGTGTGTGTGTGTTTGGCAAGTTTGATGATTCTCTAGTTTAATTGGCAATTAGTGATAGGATGAAAGGCTTGTAGAGACCAGGATGTAGGTGTGAGCTAAATAAACCTTTGGTGACTCTGCCTGCACCATCCTGTAGAGTCCATTTCTCATCCGACACAGTCTATCACTTTGGACAAACATATCTTCCCTTGGTGAAGCCATGCTGACTATTCCTGTTGACTTTCTTGTCCTTCATGTGCCTGGAAATGATTTCTAGGATTAGCTGTTCCATCACCTTCCATGTCCCAAGGTGACAAGTTCATTCATAAAGATCCCCCTATAAGCTGATTTATTTTTAGCTAACTGCTTTTATAAATAAAATGTGCTCTAACTTTTTCTTACAAAAATGCTGTTTCTGCTTATGAAAAACCAAAGAAATTATGGAGACTAAACTGGCAAATGAGCAAAGGGCAAAAGGAATTAAAAGGTTATCTGGGGGCTCATTCTTCTGTGCAACAAAGTTAGTCATTAGTAATTGCACTTGGGCCTTGGGAGGAAAATTAAAAGAAGGGGAGGAAAGTGAAGCTGATCATCCCTTAGCAGTGGATGTAGAGAAAAACAGTGAACAGCACAGAGGGCTGGATGGAGACCATTTCCATCTGAGCAAGGCAACACTCTCCTTTTTCACACTGAATCACAGATGAATGATTCTGTCTTGTCACATCCCAGTTCTGCTTGATCTGTTCACTCTCTAGAGTAAGTTACATAATCTTTGTATTTTCTTTTCTCTAAAGGAAATGAATTATTTGGAGCCAACCTCCTCCTTTCCTTTCTGTGAGCCCAAAGAAGCCTTCAGATTCCTTCTCATATTTGCATATATAGTTAATCAAAAGTTTGCATATCACAGAAGATGCACATGAACTTGAATTTTTCTTATTAAACTTCCTTTTTAAGAGAAATGTTTTACTTAGCACAACAGTAAACTCATTTTGAACCACCAAATGAAACAACTAAAGGTACTTTCCAAAAAAAAATCGAGACTTCTGTTTTCCAAGACTGAGCATTCTTCCCTTAGAGCCAGCAGTTCTAATTTCACTGTCTTTGCCTCTATTTAAGAGTTCACTGACAAATGGCCTGTTCATTCACCAAGCTTTCATTTTTACTGATATTTTGCTGGCCATTCTGCTCCCCTAATCTTAATAAACAACCTATTTTAAATGGCTGTTGCTACTTAACTGACAGTTTCCAAAGAAAGATGTGGTCCCATGACTCTCAAGTTCATAGAAACATCTCAGATGAGTCAGGAAAACTATGGATGCCTCCTGCCTCCTTCAACTGAAACTCTTCTCACACCAAAACCTCACTGAGAAGATGAGAACAGGCTACAGTCTCAGAAGCAGCAAAAAAATTAATTCTATTTGGACAGTAGATTTACTAATTTAAAGGGATCATGTCTTTTTTGTTTCCAATTCAGTATTTTTCATGCATTGTGTCAGAGCTTACAGAGAAGTGCAGCTATGACAGAGGAGCTTGGAGGGTGTGGAATACAAGAAGATGACAGAGGAGTGTTTATTCAGACTCAGAATAGAAAGAAGGGAAGAAAATCTTATTCCTGAACTCAACAGAGGGGTTATATTAAATAGAGAGCAAGTTCAGTAGTACATAGCAAAAAAAAAACAACAAAACACAAAAACAAACCAACAAAAAACCCCCAAACACAAAGAGAGAAACCAACAAAACAAAAACCAAACCGAAAGATAATGGACATGATTTGGAAGATAGGAAATTCCAATTAGACACACAGGAAAAAAATTCTTCACTGTTGTGGTTGGTCAAGCACAGAAATAGTTTACCTGGAGATACTGGGGATTCTCTATCTCTGGAGATTACCAAAACTTAAAATCAAAGTTACAGAGAAATATGGGTCCTTACCTACCATAAATCCCTGCTCACAGCAAGGTTTAAATGAGCTTCTGCAGTCAAGTCTTGAACACCTCCAAAGACAGAGGTTCCACAGCTTCTCTGGGAAACTGTTCCAGTGTTTGACCACATGCAGGGTAAAAAAAAACAAAACAAAACAAAATATCCAACATCTCATCCAAATTATAAATGACCCAGGTGTCAACTTCTGCCTGTTTGAAGCAGTCCTCAATACTAAAGACAAGAAGTGAAAGCTGCAGAGACTTTTTAAACCCTATAACTCTTAATACCAGTGCCATATGCCTCCTTTCTTATGAAATATACCTCTGTTAGTACAGAAATATTGCCCTGCCTGCTCCAGAGAGCACACAGCAAAAGAAGTTAAGATACAAACAGCTCCCAATGATGTTGAAGCACACTCAGCCCCAAACTTCACTTAACCATCCTTTCATCTCCCTCCCTAATATGTTTATTTTAATATATCAGGAGTCACACTGAAGTTTTCTGGCTGAAACCTGAACCTAGTCTCCAAGAGCTTCAGCAGAGCTGTTTCATGAGGTTCTAAATGTAGGGCTGTTCCCTTGGGGATCCAACACTCCATGAACATTTCTATGTTCTAAGCACACACACAAGAGCTCTCTCTGAATTTTCCTGACTGTGCTGCTAGGTGGTACCACAACTAACAAGCAATGACAGTGCCACACAGAGCACACAGCACACTCAGGGCTTGCATAACCTGTGTTCCCATTCAGCCCAGTTGCCTTCAGGCTCAGGGAGGCATGTTTCTTGGATTTGTGGGTTAAGGGAAGCAAGTGAATATAAGAACACTGCAGGAGAAGAAAATAAGCCACCCATGGGATCAGGAACATACCGTTACTCCAGAAATAATGGGAGCTTTTCCTTCAATTAATTTGTATATTTCTTGAACTGCTTCCTCATCGCTCTTGTCTTTAAAACGCTTCTTGGCAAGTTCTTGAAGAGCTTCCTTAAACTGCTCAAAAGTGATAGTTCTTAAAGACTTTCCCCTGTTGAAATACAAAGAAACAGAAAGAAATTACATGAGACCACAACAAGCTTTCCAAGAATAGAATTGTTTCAGTTTAGCACAGTGATCAACAGAAAATGGCAACAGAATAGGATCCACGCAGCCCGTTTATGGGGTGAAATCAAAACACATCCCAGGAACATCACTTTCTTTTTTATGTACACCAGGAAGACAGCACTTTAGGAACTTCCCTTGATAAAGGTTCAGATATAAAGGGGAACTAAAGGGACTTGACCTGCTGTCAGAATGCCTGTAGGTCAGGAGATCAAATACAGTCTATTAGGTTGGTAATTTTAAAGTCTTCATGTATAGAGGATAAGAACTTCAACATCTTAGGTAGGTTTTGTTATTTAACAGTTTTTAGTCCTCTTTGAATAACTGGTTATGACATGAAATTCAGAGGTCACTATTCAAGTTTCACAAGTAAATTAAGAATAATGCTGCTGTGTAAAGCAAACTATTGTAAAGCATTTAAAAGCTTGAAATTCCTAATAAAGACTGAGAAATTTTAAAGCAATGCATTTAAATTAAAATACCCTGTTTCCCTTCTTTCCATCATCTTCATCAAACACAAACAGGTTCATGGAAAACACTATATAGAGGCCTCTTAAACTCACAAACCCTCCATAAATTGAGAGCTAGATATGTCCTAATTCCAGCTTTTCAGGGGTGATGGTGTTAAGCTAAAAAATACAACTAAAAATCCCCAAACAAACAAGGTTCTTTCTATG
>JAOEGS010016634.1:0-54974 GCA_025447755.1 Corythornis vintsioides | reverse complement strand
TATTCCTAGTTAAATTGGTGAAAAACAGACTTTCCATATTTAGGAAAGAAAATTATTTAATAGTTTTTTAAAAAAATGTGTCTAGGACTAAATGATTTTTCTTGGTGAGTAATAATGATTTCATGGTGGGGAGGGAGGGAATTGCAAAATGTCATTTTGAAGAAAAACTATTAGTTTGAGCACTACAGGTTGTGTTGGGTAGGAGATGTTGTGCTAACTCTACAATGAAAAACATTCCCTCAACCAGAATTCCACGTACCACCCTTAAGGGTGCAGGCACTGGCTGGATACAGGAGCTGACAGAGGTTCTGAGGAAGAAAGAGAAGAGCACCATAAGCTACATGAGTCACTGTATTCCTCCTGTATGTCATACAAAAGAGTCAAAATAAAGATTATTTCTGTCCCAAGATTTAAAAGCTATGCTGAGGCAGAAGATCTATTTCTGTCCTATATGTTGAACCTTTGTAAAGAACCACCAACCGTGAACCCACAGGAACACAGCCCTTCAGTAACCATGCTGTTCATCACTTCTGTTATGACTTAAAGCAGTAGACATGTCTTTGTAGAGCACAGAGGAACTCAAGCTTTTGGAGACTAATCACTGGGATAGTTCTGGGCTTAAACAGAAACTCATTATACAAAAATTAAAAACCAGTTTTATTACCTATTTCTTACCATATGTTCAAGCAACTACTATCAGTGTTATTTACAGATTACACAAAATTAACTGTATGACAGACTTGTCTATGCCTCATATTTTAGTAATTTAGTTATTAATTATATGCATTTCTGCAGTGCCTAAAGGCCATTCCAGTAGGAAAATACATATAGAAAACAGACAGATCATGAAGAACATTTTTAAAAGTGGGTTGCATTTTTCTTAAATCAGTCTAATTCAAGATCAGAGACGCCAAACTGTGCAATTAACATACAGGATAAAGTTACAATTTAGGAAGGAGAGGGGGGGTTACTGCAGTTAGTTTACAAATTGCTACCCTGTCATTAAAACAAAATTATAATTACATTTTTCCATAATAGGTTGATTTGACATTCAAAGAAAACTTTTTTTTGCTTTAGCTTATGTTGGGATCACACTCTGTATTAATGTAATTCAATGCACAAGAGATCAACTTACTGATTCAGTTTCACAATCATTTATCTGGTTATACACTACTAGGAATACAACATGAATTACGTGCTAGTTAAGTATTTGCTCTATTCAAACAAGATTTAAATTAGGATTTCAATTTTTTGGAAATGCACTCTTTAAAACCACATTCTTTCATTTACTTTCAATTTGCTTTTTTAATTTACTGTGTCGCTGTGGCTACCTCTATGGTAAAAAAGTTAATCCTGTATTTAATGGGCAATACATATCAGGATCCTACAGTTTTTTCCTGATTAAATCTCCATTGATGTGAGCAGTATTCTGACTCAGTTTGTCAGAGGTGCGAGGAATCACTTTGTTTTCTGTTGCAGACACTCTCAGGATGACCCTATCATTCCGGAGTTAACCTATCTGAATTACACACCTATTAAATAAAATGAATTGTCAAAGCTGAACCTGACAATTCTGTACAAAAAGCCATTCATCAGGAGGTTTGTAATGTAACTGTTAAGCGAACAATGCCAACTTAAAGTAGCGACATTAAGGTCTGTAAAAGAAGTGCCAATTAGTGCTGTAATTTTTCTAATGTCATACTGTTGCAGCTCCTAATAGTGCCATCCATTTCACATCTTAGGTAGGACACGGGCTTAACCTGAAAGCTTTACAGCAAATATCATGGGCTTCAAAATAGTTCAGAGTATAATTTTTCTAGTCTGTATTTTTGAAAATTGGTTAATCCTTCTATAAATTGCATGTTCAAATACAGCATCTTAGTTAAGCATACAGACGAATCCCCCAGATCTGAATTCCCCATCAGTGTCCAGCCACGACACAGGAAATTTCCAGAGCTCTGTAGCAGCTCTGCTAGCACCACACACTCAATTCCTCTTCTCCTTGCTGCCTCCTCCCGGAAAGGTTTCAGTTACCTCAAAGGTGTCTTCACCACTTTTTGGCTTGTTTGAAACCTGGAAGCTACAAGCAGAGGGAGAGAGAACACCTATATTGATACTCTTGACTCCTTTGCATTTCAAATAGCAAAAAATCTTGATCCTCTTATTCCTGATTTTGTGGCCAGCCTCATCCAAAGACTGGATGACATCCCATCCCTCTGGAATGTAAAATGCACCGCTCAGCTTGCTGTCATCTGCAGACTTACTGAGGGTGCCCTCTATACTGCTGTCCATATAACAGACAAAGATATTAAGCTGCACTGGTCCCAATATGGACCAGCCTGTCAGTCCACTAAATAAATAATGAAAAAATGTGTTTCATTAAAAAGTGTTCTGAGCATTTCATTGAGATATTTTCAGATTTTTTAATGTGAAAGAGAAAATACTTAATTTCATGTAAGAGTAAACATCAGTATATCTTGTTTGTTTCACACAACTCATTAAAACACAAAATCCTCAAGACTCTTGTTCTCTGTTGGTTCACAACAGATTTCAACATAAACTACATTTTGAAAAATACTAACCAAGTAAGTTTTGAAAAATCAAAAATAAAACCCTTCCTTCTTCCATTCATATTTCAGGAAACCTGTGTACCTGTATTATTTACAATCACACTTTTCCCATTAAAATATCATTTGATTCCGTTTGCTTGGTGAACCAAAAAGAAAAATATACATTTTTTTATTTCAATACATCAGTTAAAAGCTGCTGACTTTCTGCATAATTTAATATAGAATATTTATAGCTTAAAATGAATTAATCACAGAGGCAAATTACAAACATCATTAGTCAATTATGCATACCACCACAGGGTGTGCAAATGCAAGACTCCAATCATACAAGATGTCTTCCACATGCTACAGAAAAGAGTATTAAAACACATGGGTTAAAGTAATACTTGCCATGAATACATGAAATTCATTTAAGTTTATAGGATACTCCTCCAGTGCTTTGAAATAAAATTTACCCTATTACCTCTAAGCTTCTTAATAATTATTTCTTACACTCTGTTCTGTTTGTAGAATGTAAATGCAATTAGCTCCTCAACAACACATTGTTTGGGGGTTTTGAGAAACAGAAGCCTTAGCTGTACATTTGGTTAAATAATTATTCCTTCACCTGCAAAACATTTCAGTGCAACAGCACTTCTCTGTAGAAGAGTGACTCTGTCTTAGAAAACACATTCTTCAAGATACCCAAGTAGAGCTAAGGGCTCATGTTTAAATGTTTAAAGTATTTATCTAAAGGAAATTAAAATTGAGTTGTTACTACAACATTCAAGTTGAAAGTTGTGTATGCAAGTAAAAATACTTTTCAGTTGTGCAGTGTAGCCACATCATCATTCAACCAAAGCTGACCAGAAACAGCAATCTGTCCAATATCTAGGGTCCCATACTGAAAGCTGAAGCATTGAGAAATTATCACAGTTCATCTTTACCAGTTAAGACTTTGAAAATTTAATTTGAGATTTAATTTAGATAGTGACCAGGAGATGGCAGCAGTACCCACTGAATTTTATATGGCTATGAAATTACAGCGTATTAAAGTCAAAACAAATATGGAACATATGCAAATTGTAAATATGAAATCATAAATCCTGCAAATGCTCTTAAAATATAATTCTTCATCAAGGACTGTATTGTATGTGTATTTCTATTTTACTCACATCTTGATAATTTGCTTCTGGGTCACCTTCAGAAATGAATTAAAAATTGATATATTTTCATATGCTATGGTATATTCTTTGCGAGTCAGAAACCAATGATTTATTCCCATATTTATAGATTCAGTAATAATACACTGCAGAACACAGGATGATCTGTGGGTAGTGGTGGATAAAACTTTTCAAGTGTGATTTACAGCTATAAGGAAATGTCCATAAGTCAAGGATATAGATAAGATATGAGTTCCAGGTATGAGGGTGTTACTAGTCCAAAGGAACCATAATGGGGATGGGGAGGAGGAATGCACTTTACTACTGGAAATAAGGAGAGATCTGTAGAGAGAAAGAAAAAGGAGACTGAAAAGAGAACAAAAGAGGACCTCTATAAGCTCTCCAAAAGACAAAAGCTCATGTAAATCCCCAAAAGCTGTTTCAAATCATGACCAGTATGCAAACATGTGAAAGAAAAAAAGAAAGAACTAAGAAGAGTAGAATGGAATTTAAGGTGACGTTCATTAATGAATGGTGCTGTAGGGACAACAGTATCAGATTTGAGAGGTTGCCTAAGGATTTTCTACATGTTAACAATGTTAATTTCATCTGCTTTCACAAGCTTCTCCATTAGAGCACTGCAATCCCATCAGCTGCTGTAAATTTGGCAATGCAAGAGTTCTCTGACAGTAACCATTTTCATGGTAATAAATTTCAATCTGCTCCAGCTAACACTTTATACTATAAGTAAAATAAATATTATCCTCATTTAACAGTGGAAGAAACTTCACTTCAGAGTGCCTCAAAGTTCTTGGTGTTCCAGAACAGAACCAGAATGAGCCTCTACCTAGCTCCCACACCTTTTCTACCAAAACACAATGATACCTAGTAGAAAAGGGGGTTACACTATTGGAATAAAATTACTTTTCCACTGTCCACACCAAGCAACTAGGCAGGTCCCTGGACTTGAAGGTACCCACCTTAGGATTAGTCATCACCACTATAAGCAACTCAAGGCAAACTCACCAGTACCACTTGAGTTCTGTGAGTTGAACCACAGCATCACCTACAGCAGAGACCAAAGTAACTCTGCTGGTAAAGAGCTCAGAGAGTACTGAAAACTGTGCTCAGCATTCTGGTTTTGCAGCAGTCACATGAAGAACAGGAGATCTTGCTGCCACCAGGCCCTGGCATAGGCCAAGCTCTATTCTGACCAGAATTTTTTTCCCTATCCTCAGCAATTTGCTACCACAGACAGATACCAAGTTTACCCACATATAAGGTATATGGGCAATATATATATATATATATATACTGCTTACTGAAACAGACCCTGGCCAGTAGCACCGATACATAAGTACAGTGCTGCTGGAATTGTCTCAAGTGAGTGCAGACACTGGCTCGCAGTATCATAAGCTACGGATGAGCAGCGAGCACAGCATTGGGCTCTGACTGTTCTGCCCTCTGCCCAGCTCCAGGGGCTGCCTGCCATGGGCACTCGGTACAGGAGCACAGAGACACTCCCCACAGAAGGGGAGGGATGTGCAAAATTCATCTACACTCTACATCTTCATTCATTCACATTTAATTATTCTGCAAACATTGGCCAGTATACTCAAATATGTTTTTATTCTCCACTTATGTAGAAATAAAAGCAGTATGATCAGTCCAGAACTGCAGCCTATTCACAGTAGGAATATGAACCAAACACAGACAGTATTGAATGCACCTGTCACTTGTGCTGGAAAGCACATTTAGAGGAGCAGTAACAGCATCACAACTGACCAAACACCTTGTCCTTCTCCTAACCTTAGAGGCAACACTGGCTTCCCCCGACACTGTCTGCTAGAAGGCTGAAGGTTCTGTGGAACAAAGCTGAAGCTGTTCAGCAAGAAACATCTTTCATCGATGGTACAGATCTTCAAAACGCAAAAGGCATCACCCAGCTCTCAGAACAAGGACAGTTTCCCACTGAATGTTCATGGGTACAGTTGCTTTTGTGTACCTTAGGGTCTGAACTCAGCTTATTGTCTGATTGCTCGAAGCGTGCTCTTGATACCAGCCCTTCAGCAACACACGTTTCCTTCCACAACTTTCACAACCAGTTTTTACTTACAGTAGCCTTTGATAATTGAGTGTGACAAAAAAGTAAACTTTAAATTCTATAAAAAACCAACCAACAAAAACCAAACCAACACGCAGCAACAAAAACAACCACCACCAAACAAAAACTGGATTCTTGAAAACACTGCAGTGGAAGGTTTGGGTGTATTACTTGCAGAAATAAACAAATCTAATTAACAGAAAAATCCAGCACATAACATTGCAGCTCCATCCTTTCTGGCTTAAGAATCTTTTTGGTTCATTCATTTAGGAAACTGCTAACAACATGAATGTAATTGAGAACATGGAAAGCAACCTTTAACAACTAAGTGATCTCATGTTCTTCAAAACATAGTTAGCAAGAGTTAGACATGTCTGACAGTTGTTGAAAGGTTTGGCCATGCTTGCAGATGGCACCCAATGAATAATTATGTCCTCAGGATGACAAATTAGTGGTCATCTGCATTTGATAAGAGTGCTAGACCTCCAGACACTGCAGATTAAAAAAAATTTAAAAATTCCACATCTTACTGTCAAGGTGGTTAAAATCTTTTTTTTTTTTTTTTAAATGTAAGGATGTCTAATCTTTCACATTTCACAAGGCTGAAAGCTTGTCACATCACTCTTTACTAGTTAAATGAAGCAAACAAACAAAGAGCACATTACAACATAGGCTAGAAAAACATCAATATTCTGACAAGAAAGAGTTTTTAAGACCTCTTTTTCTCTGTCCTCTAAAGGAGGGGCTTCATTATTCTGGCAGAAAGAGAGGCCAGAAGAGGAGACAGCTGGCTGACAAGCAGTCCAGCTAACAGGAGAGTCATGCTGTTTTGGCAGGTGGAAGCATTCTAAAGAAGGGGCAGAATTTACAAACACCACTTCCAAAAGTGAAAGCATCTGCCAGACCAATGGTAAAGTGCTGTACATCTCCATGCCTGTCAGATTCATCTTCGTTCGCCTGGTCCCCTCCTTGCAACACAAATTCATGCAATTAAGACAGCCTATGGCAATTTTTACAAGGCAAAAATATCACATCTTGTTTCAAGACCAGTCAGGTGCAGTGCATTTCAGACAATCCACAAGACCTGCTCAGAACTCCAGGTAAAGGAAGGAGAAGCAACCTCACAGCCAGCTGCAGCTGTGCAACATACCAGTAGCAATCCAGCTGCAAGGGAAGGTCAAGGTCACAACTACATACAGTGAGTAAAAAAGGGGCTTCTCAATACCTCTTTTTTTCCTGTGAGCTAGGGGTGGGCTAGTGTTCCCAGAATGCTACTATTAAACAAAGTTGTTTTCCTTTTCTCTCAGTTCCATACCCCTCAATGTCTTTGCATAAATACTACAATAAAAAGTTATCTTGCACACCAATGCTGTAAAGAAACAACTGAGCATTTTGGCACTGTCAGTTTCTTGCTGGAAATAGAACTTTTAAGGAAAAGCTAATCTTCCATAATATATTTCACAAAGGTTCTCATCAAAGGATTATAAATACATGTTTTGAGATACCTGCTGTTATTTGACTTCTTAGATTCAGGTCAATTTTTTCCTTCTGGAACTTTTCACCGAAATAATTGAACAAAATGTCTCCTACTAAAATATTGTGACAGTTGTGCTACTTTAAAAGCTGACTACTCTGACAGACCTAAGAATGAGCTTTACTAAGTATCACTGCTGTCAAAATGAAGCTAAAAACCAAAATCAGTTCACTGTTTTTCTTGGTGGCCAGTTGTCATATCAGTGTGGATTAAAGACAAAGTTGAAGTTTTACCTTCCTGTCAACCAACAGAAAAATAATGTCAGCCTTTACAAATCAACACCTTTTCAAGCTTTCTGCTTGCGTGCCTCCTGTTACATATTTGATAGCAGAACTTCAGGAGAACAGCCTCCCATTCATATGAAGTTAGGTGTGGGAGCATCTTCCAATCAACATAGGAACAGATGTTTTACAACTGTCTAATTTTATGTCTATACAAAAAAAATTTAAACTTTATTACAGAGAATTATTTCTATCCCCTCAGAGATAACATTTTCTATCCTTGAAAAAATGCTTCCTCAATTTCTACTCAAGGTATTAAAATATATATTTAGTACTAAATATATTTAAATTACACTTTAAAATTAATATTTATTAACAGTTAACTTTATATATTGATATGCAAATATGGGAACTTCCAAGTCTGGTCATTTTAAAATCATGTTTTAATTTCAATTGGTCTTAAAAACAGATTTTTCCCTTTCTTCCATCATTCTCCTCCCAGTAATGAAGGTGACCTGTGTGGGTCTCCCCTGTGCAAGACAAAGATCAGACAGAGCAAATGAAATGCAAAAAATGATGCCACAAAAACCTCAACAAGAAATCAATAACTATTTGTTTTCTTAAATAAAATGGCAAGTATCTGTTTTATTCAAATGCAACAGGTAAGCGATAAGGGCGAAGTGTGTGTGCAGTATATACATGGAGATCTATCTTTGTTATTACTGCACTTGCCTCCCAGCAAAGTGACTCAATCTCCTGCTAAAAATGCTATTTCCACACCTGCTTTTCAAAAGGATCTTTTTGCAGAAAATCCACATATCACTCAGCTTTACTGAATGCTGAAATGAAAAATAGATGCCCAGTGTCATACAGCTATATTGATTATGAGTGAAAATGTGATCATTTTGCATTAACTTGCCCCACAGCACTGGAGTTCCATCAAAGCATCAGAAGGAAATTAATGCTTTCATATAGTGCCTAAGAAAAATATGAGATGTTGTTCACTTTGCCCTCTAGACAGAGAGGTATAAGGCAGTAGCTGAGAGGTAATAGCTTTCAGAAGAGAACATGAACTCCAGACTTTTATTGAAATCATTATTTAATGTGCAAAAAATAATGAAGCCACAGCCCTGGCATTTAAAAAAGCAATTTGTAGTCATTTCATGAGGCTTATTTTGTAAAAAGCCAGTCTCTCAAATTAAAAATTCATCATCAACTCCCACAGACTATGTAGTCCTTTAAATGATGCTGCTACATACAGATTTATTCCAGCTAAACAAAAAGCCAGTGAAACGGCAGAAGTAAAACATCTTTCATTGCTTTCTCTCTAAAAAGACCTTTCTATACTCAGACTGTTTGAAACCTCATATGAGAGTTGACTAACGCATTGATATTTTAGTAATTTCACCTTCCAAGGACATTTTAAATCTTAATTTGCCATACTCCTCACCTCTACTGTACAGTGAACCTGGAACAGAAGGTTTCTTTCTTCTCTCTTCATACTTAGAATGGCAGCCCAAAAAGTGAACGAGAGTAAGAAGATATCAACCAGCCTAAGTGGATCCTTCCGACTAGCAGTCAATCCAGTATGAATATTACATTTATTTTTGATGGAAAAGTAGACAGTGAAAACTATTCTTCTCCAGGAAGAATTCTGGTAAGAACTTCTGTGGTAAAGTGATGCAGCCCTACACTATTGGCATTTGTTATTCCGTTTTATATCCAAACAGTTGTGCTTGATTCTCTTCAAGCCCAAAGTGATTGTTACTAAATGAAGTCCCACAACATGATATCACATGGATTGTTTTATCCAACAAATCTTTAGGAAGGTCACTATGGCCTGACAAGACAACAACACATTCCTTCTGTCTTCCTAGTGAGCAATTTTAGTCAGCAAATTGGAGACATGTAAATGAGATTTACATGTGTATCACCAAGAGAAGAAAAACGCACGGCACGGTTTTTTCTTCTTCCTGCTTCAAGACTTGCTTTAATTACCATTTAAGCTATAGCAATGTCAAGATGTTAGGATCCTTTTTGAAAAGAACATTGAGAGTCAGTTCCTCCCCCAAATTATTTTAACATATGGACCTGAATCAGCACCTAACACCACCTGTAATTTAATTTTTGTATGTTCAATAGGCATGATAATTTCAATCCCACCCTTTTCACCAGGAGTACATTTAAATTAACATGTTTCAGAGTGTGTCCTCTGCTGTCTTCCAAATGTCTACACTCAAAGCATTGTCTCCCACATAGCATTCTTCTTACAATGGCAATGCAGCTTTTTCTGTACTCCTCTGCAATCTCTACACCTACCAGCTAAGATTTTAATTAGGGGCTAATGATGTTTTATCAGGGGACTAAAACATTTTTTACCCCACTTTTCAAGAGTAATGATTTGCTCTTCAGCTGTGTCTGTCAACAGCTCTCTCCAAGACTCATGCCCAAATGGCTTTGATACATAGAATTTCTATTAATCCTATAAAAGATGTTTATTCATTTGGCAGAATCCTACAGTGTTTCATGAAACTTCACCAGGAGTTCAGATCTCCACACAAATCCAGCAGACCTCACACCTTCCAGACCGCTGTTTGCACAAGATGTATGCAAAAGTATGGAATTCAAACTGGAAAAATAATTTTTAAATAAAGGCAGAGAAGGATGGGAATCCTGAACTGGACTGCAATATATGCAGCCTATATCATGTAAAAAATTAAGCAGAACAAGCTTCAAAACAGAAACAAGCTGTTGTACTTTTCCTTACAACAATAATTTTAGGAACTTGAAAATAAAGGATGGCCATCACAAAAGCTAGCTGCCTGGGGAAAAAAAAAAAGGTGCTTTGTTTTGGTCTGATAAAGTTCCTATTGGTATAACCAAATTATACCAATGCTCATCCAAGGCTACAATCTAAAAAGTTTGTATAAATAATGATATATGGCACTTAGAAAATGAAAGTTAAGAATTTTAATCAACACTGACAGTTGGAAAGGGATTATCTCAGTTACTGCACATTAATTTGAGCAGTTTCACAATAAAGTCTGGAGAACCCTGCACAAGTTCAGCACTACTACTACAATGACATTTAGATCCCTACTTTATTAGGCTGTTAGTCAAGAATCTTGACATCTTTGAAGAAAATAGGAATATAATATTTTTCCACTCAACCTGAGATGATAGAAAATTTATGAAAATAGCCAGTATCTTGATATTTGAGGACCTTAAAAACTGTTTAAACCTTACAGTAGTTTTTCTCCCAGAACTATTCTTTATTATTTTTACACCAGTGAAAGCTTTATCTTAAAAATTCTGAATGTCTCTGTGCAGTTGATAAAAATATAAGGAATGTTGACAGACAATCTGTAGGATTAAAACATAAAACAAAAACCATCTTGCTGTCTCACAAGAGCAGCAAACTTGCACCACTATCAGGACCATTTCCATGGCAGTTACCACTCCACCACAATGTTACTAAGGAAATACTCAAAATCAAAGCAACCTCTGTCAAAAACTCTAACAGAGTGCTGAACAATCCCAGATAAGCATCTGTTTAAATCTTTTACATCATCTTCCTCATATGTACTTGCTTAATAACTTCCAATTATATGACCCCAGAATGAGGCAGGAAGAGCAACATCCTTCCTGTACATCATTCTTGAAAAGAAGATTCTTTATAT
Source organism: Corythornis vintsioides (assembly GCA_025447755.1). Lineage (NCBI taxonomy): Eukaryota > Metazoa > Chordata > Aves > Coraciiformes > Alcedinidae > Corythornis > Corythornis vintsioides. The sequence goes on along the minus strand of JAOEGS010016634.1, from coordinate 43,723 downwards.
ATAAATCCAAACAGCACACAGTTGAACCTCTACTTTCATACTGCATATTGCTTCTTGTCTGTTCGTGCTGTGGACTTTAATGCATAAATTCAAGCATATTAAAAATCAGGGTCTTTCTTCACTACATAAAGATCTATTGTGACATTTCTAAGTGCATAAGCATGGGAAGCATTAAAGCAGATGAACAGGCTCAAAGGAAAATATTTTTTAAAATGGAAAAATAAAATCAGTTATTCACCAAAAATCTGCATTGAACTGGGCAGGTAGCTTTTTAGTTTTTTCAGTAGATTATCTCTTCTACATTGTGCTCACCTTTCCTTCCAAAGCCCAGTAAATAGCTGAAATTACTATATATTCAAGAATGCTGTATCTGCTGAAAGACAGACAAATACTTCTTTAGATTGAAACTCAATTTGTGGTTGAACGATTAATGCCATCTAGGTCTTACAATTACATAAGTTTGGATGTCACCCAGGGGGTTCAGGTTGTCATGCCAGTGAAGTACAGACGTTTCTCTTCAGTTCAGTGCAAAGCAGGCCATGTTTTCCTGGATGGAGTACAGGCTCCCTCTGTAGTTACAGTCTAGCAATCAACTTTGCCTTGTCTGACCACTATAGCTTTAATTTGAATACTTGCTTCTTTATGGTAAAACAAAATAAACAAGAGTATCCTTTCTTGCATAATGCTTCTGTTGCATCACCTGCCTTCCAGTTACCATTACCACTCACTGATGCCCAATCACAATTCTTTTCTCAGGGGTAATAAAGTTCGAAAAATAAGCCAAAAAAATAAAACAATGGAAAGCAAGTAATTAAATATAGAATTTCTATTCAATAACTTTGATCAAGTCTTGCTTAACACTTAAGATTTCAGATGAGCTCTTCTTTCATCATATTCTCATTAAGACTGATGATATTAACAGAATATTAATCAACAAGCAGAGCATACCTTTTGTTCTCTTTTGTGTTTCTACTTTCACAAAGTGGGTAACACACAGTTTCCATCTTCCATAACAATTTGATCTTCTCTATGTGGATACCTGTCACCCTGCTAGTCTCTAAGTCTGTCCCAGGCTAGGATCCCCCAAAATAACACCTGACCACTCTAAATCAGATATTTGCTCTGGTTTAGAGCTTTGCCAGACCATCTGACTGCTAACAGTGGCCATGTTTCTAAGAAGCTCAGTCAGAAATTAAACTGCATAATAACCTACCTTTGCCTAGCTGTTCTGCAGGGATGCATTTAGTTCCTGGCCTCTGCACATAAAGTTTCTTTTGCTAACAAAAAAGGTTTAGGTTGGACATTGAGAAGAACATCTATATCAAAAGGATAATGAAAGACAGGAACAGGCTGCCCAGGGCAGTGGTTGAATTGCCATCCCTGAATGCATTTAAAAGCCATCTAGATATGGTGCTCAAGGACGTGGTGCAGCAGTGGCCCTGCTTGATGAGATCACAGTTGAACTTATTTTAAAGGTCTTTTCCAATCACAGTGATTTTGCGATTCTAACATGCAGGCATGTCAGTGATGGTCTGCACGTGCCCATGTCAACTGTGCTCACAGTGAGGAATGCAAAGAGGGATAAAAGAACTGTGAGAAACAGTTAAGAAAGTTTCCTCATCCACATCTCACCTGCCTTTTGCAGCAGGAGTGCTTCTAGTCTATTGCAAAGTCACACACACCAGGTTAAACCCCTTCTGACAGGCCTGAGCTCAGGTGTTGGCTTCTGCTCTGAGACACTGAAAACAGCTGCTCAAGTAAGGTCAGTTGAGAAGGTGTTTAAGAAACAGATAGTGATTCCTGTGAGCAATAACAGCATCAAAGACTGAGCATAAACGACTTTATGTTCTTTTGACTGCCATTTCCCCTTTCACAGCAAGATAAAAACAACAACACTTAAAGCTTTAATACTAATACCTATCTTGTATTTACTGAGGGTACATGGCTCCCTTAAGCAAGGAATGGTGTAAAAATTAACAAAAGCCATAAATTCATCTGTGTTCCAATCCCCCCACCTATTCAAGAAAGATCAAGCTCCTTTAAGGGAATCCATTAATTCCTTAATGTAAGTAGAATTTCAACCACTGCAACATCATAATTTCTTGCAGGAATTGAAAGTATATACATTACTTGGCATGCATGTATGTTATAACTGCCTTTAAAAGTCATCTTTAAAGTAAAAACCTATATAGAGTAACACTAATAATTACTAAAGTGAAGAAACACTGATTTAGAGGCGTTAAAGTGGGCAAAAGATCATCACCTATGCCAAGCATCTCAGCTAATATAATCAGTTAAATTTTATTACCACCATCCAGAAGACATCAACAAATAATCTCTAAAGAAACTTAGGGCATCTGAACACGAGACCTCGGCCATTTTTACAGCAAACTGTCTAGTGGGAAAAATAATAACAATTAAAAAAAAGACAACAAAAGATTTATAACTGGCATCCAGCCATTCTAAAAACCAAGATCTGATCATCATTCAGCAGTTTGAACCTCAAGGTTTTCTGTACTCAATTTCTGCAACAGAGTCAGAAGTTTAATCTTTACACACAACACATGACAAAGCACAACACAAACCTCTAACTGAAGTGTAAGTAAACACAGATTCAAGTAGTCTTATCTCCAAGATACATGATTCTTTTTGTTCAAAGAATTTAACTACTGTACCAAGATTATTAGCCCAGCAGTCAATTACATGGAAAATCCTTCTGTGCTTCATACTTTTGAAATGCAATGGAAGCACAGAGTGTTTTCACTAGTTCTGAACAGAAGCAGAACATTTGCTTTTTATAGTCACAATATTTGATCCAACTCCAAGAGAAAATATATTTCCAGATCTTTCTCTTTACACTTGAAGACAAAAACACTGTTAGCAGCTACACCAGCTAATAAAGCCTACCAAGCTATCTATAGTGTAAGAAGCCTATCTGTACATCACTATCCTTGTGAACTTCAGCTTTTGAGGCCACGTCTGTAAGAGACACCATACCTAAAATCAGCCAAAAGAGAATTTTTCTCTTTTTTAAAGGAGTAAGTGATCACTTAAAATCAAAGAAAGTTGTTCATGGTTCAAACCTCTATTCTTACAATTTTCAGTTTTGCAGGTGTTGTTCAGGTTGTGGTTTTTATTCCTTTTTAAAATTTGATTGTTTCGCCTTTGTTGTTTTCTTGTTGAGTTTGGTTTTGGATTTGTTGTGGTTGGTTTTTTGGAGGGGTGGGAGTTGGGAAGAATCAGATCCACCAACGTGTTAATGTATTTATGAATCACAAGCTGATCCAAAATAGTATTTCTCCACAATGATAAGGAATGTAGAAGCCCTAGGAATTTTTCTTTGCCTTTCTATACCTAACCTCACCTGTTAACAAGAGCTTGGCATCTAAAAGTATAACCATAAAAAAAAAATAGTACTTTCACCCATCAAAAACAGTTTAACAAATCTGTTTTCTGCAAGATAAAAGGAAATGTACTCTTACCATCATTTCGTTGTGCTCATACACTACCTATTGTAGCACATGGCCTTGACTGAATGTTCTAAAAGCAACCTCTGAACATTGCTCGTTGCATATAACCAAACACCCTTCTAGTCGTTATAAAACATTAAAAACATTGTTTGCTCCTAAAACCAGTTGTACTTGTACAATACTTGTATTTGTTGTACTTCAGCAACCATTTCATGACAGCAAAAAGTGTTATTCACATATTCACCCTTCTATAGTTACCAATGTAAGTCACTTAGATAACATGTGCCTTGCAAATGAAGTTATTATCATACAACATAACACAAGAAGCCCCTAGAAACACAGAGCACTGGAGCAAACAGGTGGTAGCTGGATTTGACAGAAGAAATATTGGCTGTTCCAATGTCTGGAAATGTGTTCAATAATCTTCCTTAATGATTAATATATCCCACATGTAAAAGCCTGCATAAAAAACCAAGCAACAGCTGTAATTTACTAGAGGGGGGTAGGACAGCTCAGCAGAAGAAGCCATCCAAGGTGTAAAATGACAGTGTATTAGTCGTTCCCATCCATTTAATTACAGTTTAAACTTTCCAATCTGACACAGTAATAAATTGAAAAATGCTGCATTACTGGCTATTTTTTCTTCTTTAAGACAGATGTTGTACATGGTATATTGTGGACCTTTTCCATCTCTTCCTTTCTTGCTGGTTATTGCCTGGCTAACAGGATGTTTCATTTTAATGAAAAATACATTAGTGCATTAAGATAAGGTCATCAGTTCTAAAGTTAAATGTAATTTCTGTAATAAAATTAATTGTATAGCTCACATAAAAATTTTTATGTGGGTTAAACACTTTTAATTACTACCTAAATTTTGTTCAACCAAATGTTTAAATGGAGCACTCCCCTATAAAAAGAAAGCATACATTGTGAAATGCCTTTAGAGTTCTTTATGGCATGCCTTCTATATGTTATACTGGAATACAGTAAGTGGTCATCAGTGTTAAAAATCTACATAAGTCTCTTGAGCAAGGCTGTGGGGGAAGGAGGCAGAGGGAAGAAAACCAGGATGGAGACTCCACAGACTGAGCACCCTGGTATTGCACTTTACAAAGCAGAAAATGTTTTGGCAGTTCCTTCCAATTCTTGGTCTATCTAAATAGCAAATATACTTCTGTATATTTTATATATATCAAATTTTCACTGTAGTTGAAGTTGAAGCTCAGACAGATCATCTCATCACTGTAGCAAACTTTGGTTATTAAAAACCCTCATGTTTTCTCAGTAATATTTTTATACTGTAGCTCACACACACACAAAAAAAAAAGACATTAGGATGACTTTATCCCACTAGTTGAAAATTCTTCTAAAATGCAAGATAAAACACTTATAAATTTGCCATTCCATGCAAAAGCAGAGATATAACCCTGGGTCCTCTAAGCCTTGGATGGCATAGATGGCTGTAAAGAGGACTAGAAACAATTAAGTGTCATCAATGGTGTACAGTCCCTTCTTAAAGTCCTTACAACACTAGGTTGTATAGGCTAAAGGATACTGTCTTCTCTGAGAACAAGGTTCTCCCTTAGGAAAATTGTTTTATTGAGAATGTTTGGTTTTTTTTTTCACCTCCTGAATGGTATATATAGTTGGTGTATCTGGGCATACATGCAGGACAACAAACAGTTAGCACTTTAACTATGCAACCTTGAGACACTGCTGGTAGAATATAGAGAGGAAGGTCAGAGTCCTCAAAAACCCTCCCACATGGATGAAAATTATCTGAAAATTCCAATTCTAGAAAAAACCTAGTGGAAATATCCAAAACATGCAGTGAATGAGTAAAAGTGTTTATTAGGCTCTTTCCTTTTTTTTTTCTTTTTTTTAATCAGTTAACCATGTTTTCTTTTCCTCTCACTTAAAGGCATTTTTTAACTACTCATACTCTCCTTAGGACTAAAAAGTAATTACTTAACTGTCAAGTAAAAGTAGTAAATTTTCCTTACAGTCTCTCAAATTCTTCATTATCTTTGACTTATTTAATGCAAAATTGTGCTCTGTGTATTAGGAATAAGTACTCTAATTTATTTTTATACATCAGAGTAATTTTTTTATACAGTGTAATTTTTCAGAGCTCTTCCTTTGGTTGGCTTCTCTCAATCATTTAAATTAACTCAAAGTCAAATAGACAAGTTTGTGGTAATAGTTTTGAAAATCTAACTAAATGAGTAAATTAAAGTCATGAGATAAAACTTTGTAGCACCAGTCAGAAGAGACACTATCAGGTATTTGAAAAATATCAGTCCTGGATTATTTCATTAAATCAACTCAACAGGTGTTTCAAAAATTGCTTATAAATATAATATTTAATAAGGGAAGTCTAACAGGACAGTTACTCATTCAAATGATTTTAAAAACTGCACCCATATCCTTTTGGCTACAATACATTCTCATTCTCTTATCAAATTGCTGTCATTTGGCTACTTCCTTTTGGTCCCTTGCCCAGAATAATTTATCCATCAAATGAAATTTCACAGGTGCAAGACTAAGAGTGAAAAATGCATTTTGGGCATTTTTTAATCATCTGCAAGCTTTTTCTCCATAAAGTTCCATTTAAAAATTAAATATAGTTTGAAATCGCATACATTTTTGCTAAGCTATTCAATTACACTTAGAAATGAAAACTTGGGGCTTTGACCAGCTATCCCAGTTTCTTTTGCTCACTTCAAATTTGTATTCAATTCTTTCTCCTGCTTAAAGGAAAAAAAACCCCTATATTTAAAAAAAATCACTTTTAGATCTACAAGAATCCCATAATCTCTCCTTTTCCAAATGCTTTTTTCCCCCTAGTGACTCCAACATAATGAAAACATGATGAACAATGAGTGTTTTCCAAAAAAACAACATTTGAAACTATTTTTGAAGTATGCAAGTGAAGCCAGAGGTTCACAAACCACCTCTGCATTAACAGATTCAATCTTCTGCTAAGATTTGTCTACGACACTAACACCTGTGAGTGGAAAGGAGGCAGCCTTGGCCCAGCTGACCATTCCAGCACCATTCACACTGTCCTTTTTCTCCAGCCATTGCCACCTCTTTTCGAGCAAAAATGTTTCAAGGCTTTGGATGTCATCTTCTCAGTAGAGAGCACCACAATGAGTATCACTCTAATTCAAATGTAACTTTACTTGATTTCACACCTATTCTTGGGGAAATTACACCCTCTGGAGATGTGCAAGACTTCCTTTGCACAGTGCCTACTCTTCAAGAGCATCTCTGCCTTTAAACACAGGGCAGCTCTGGCTCTGAAGGAAACTGCCTTGCCTGTCACACAGCAACACCTCCTAGCTTTTATTACACTCAACTACCAGAACAGCTGGAGAGAGCACCGCTAGAGTAAGGACTGACACAAACGGAACAGTAACAGCTGTGCACACCACACCACCTGGTGATTGCTACAGGGAAGCACATGATGATCTGCTTGGATCACTCTACAGTCAAATGCAAGCTGTATTAGCAGCCACACTCTGCACTGCACGCTGGTTTGGAAACCAGGGTTTGGGATCGGGATGCTTCAATCGCAGGCACAGCCACCACCCCTGTTTCTGGGAAGGTGATAACTGATTCCTGCATGGCTCTCATTTCAGCTGTGTACACAGCACAGGTAGGTGTGGTACCCTAACATCTCAGTTAACACTGTATTCCCAAAAACACGGCTCAGATAAGTTTTTAGTAAGGTCCCTGCATAAAGCAGCACACAAGGATGTTCAGGTATCAGTGTAACAGCATCAGCAACCACAGATGTGACGAGTCTGTGTGTCAGCTTTCTTGCAAGCTTCAATTGCTGTGAGCATCTCAAGTAGGCTTTCATTCTCTGTGTAACAACACAGAGAACTGTGAAGTACTTTAGGTTGGGTAACCCTGACACCCTGCAGTCGTCCAGTACTAGCAATCCTGACGCTGAATATTGCCACAGGCTTTGTACAGCGCTCTCAAGGGCTCCTGACTGAGGCTTACTGGTTTAAATTCACCTGCACTTGTGCAGGGCTTTATTTTCACTCAAACAGCAATTCATCTACTGATCAGCTGGCTACAGCTACTGTGTTTTATCTTTGCTGAACAGAACTAGTTCTCCCCGGTAACAACAACAACAACAATCAAGCACAAGTATCTAATGTGCATAAAAATGCACTATATAAATAGTAACTTTGGATGTAACATAGCTGAAGACCAAACGGAATTGGAAACAGTGTAAAATACATGTAAGCAAACATAAAAATGATCAGGTGGCTACTCAGTGAGGATGCCTCCCAACACCAGACTGACCCAATTTCACATTTCAGTAAATTTGCTTTAGGTATCAGATCAACTACCACTACAGAAAGTTGGGGAAATGGAAATCCCATGAGAATATCTGCTTCCATCACCACTGAGCCCCAAAGGCTATCAGCTTCCTTGGGAAGCCACTACACTAGAAGGGTATTTCCAAGTGTACTGGCCAAAGTTGGAAGGTCTAGAGCTGCAAGGGGGGTTTGAAGCCACAGAAGCACGTGGCACAATCTGACTAAACGCTGCCTCTCCAGCAGGGATGAAGGCTCAAGCAAAGTAACTCCCTATGAGAAATTCCAGCCAGTGCTATCCTGGAGCTGACCTCACCAAGCTGACAGACCTTTTGTAGATTGATATATTACTTCTTAAAGGTGGTAATAGTTTTCTTTCAAGATATGACAAATTACTCTTTTCTTCAGCTTCCCATATATTTATGAACGTATTTGTTCAGGACAGGACTACAAATCTAAGTTTACGAGGAACTGTTTTAATTTCCTAGTCTCAAAAGAGCAGCAAAGCTGGCAAACCTGATCACTCTGTCTTTGAGCTTCCTTACTTGTAGACAAGCTGTAAGAGATTAAGCACTTCTCCCATTACTTAATCACTTAAAGTAATACTCTAGGATTCCCAAGGGTAAATGCATTAGGCTACTGATCAGGTTGGGTGCTTTTTTTAAAAAAAAAAAATAGTATGAAAGACATAAAATACTGTTATCTTATGCAGCCTGGATTACATTTTCAGAAATCTTTTGATAATTTAGGGGCATAACTCTTGTTTAAACCAACATCTAGAGGGAGTTTAAAGGGCTACATTTTAAAGTCATATAAATGGCTTGTTTTTATGATTAATATTTCTTCCCATGTTTCACATTACATATATATTTTAAGGCTACAAAAAAAGTTTTTATATCTGGAAAGGGAAGACTCGGTGTGTTAAAATCCTTGATTATTGCTGTGCAACAAAAATTTAAGACACAGGTTTGCAAGTGTTGCATCACTTCCCTACGTACTCTGAACACCTTAGAATTGAATCCTTAAGCAAAGTGCTTGAACTATTTTGTATATACATTTTTTTAACCTGTCTGCATTCATATTCTTCAAGAACAATTAAATTCTGCCCATGAAATCCACAGGAAGGCAAAAGAAGTCTTACAAAGGATGGATTTTTTCAATCCTAGACACTGTGATAACTGTGCAATACAATAATGGCATCTAAAAGGGATTACTGCCAAACTCTCATCCAAGACAATCTGATGTCTTCATCTAGTCAAACATGTTCTCCCAATAAAATTATATTATGCAAAACTAATGTTATGTTACAGGTTCTGGCAGGAAACCATAGAGATTTTTAACTCCATTGCCTGCCATGATTCAGAAAATTAATTGAAGTATAAATTGTACAGGTGCACATTCTGCATTAATCAAACTTTTTCTTTCAAGGATTTAGGAATCATTTAAAAAATGACCACCCCATAAAAAGCAAAAAACCTCATCACACAGGAAAGTCATACTTACATTATCTAAGCAGTACTTTGTAAAACTTAATTTTCTTAAAAATCCAAGTATTCAGGCATTTCCTATGACTTTTCAAGATGATCTTAGTTTTGTGCAAGAAAACTTGCTTCCTTATTACAAATCTTGATAACACCACTAAGAAGTCCTCCTAAAATGTGCACATACATATTGCAGCTGTACTGCTTGCAATGGTACAGTATGGAAGCTAGCACAGCAATTCCCCTTGCTAGCTCCCTAGGGAGACCAGACCCATTTGGGATTCACTGCCTTCATCTTTTGTAAATTTAATTAACACTCAAATTGAAATACCAAAAATCCTTACTGTACTCTTCCTTCATCTGAACTTGATATTGTCACACCTGAAAGCAAAACAAAACCAAAAAAAACTCCACCTGACAACCAAGCACATAACAAAACAACAAACACCCAAGATACTTTGAACCTATCATTACTTATTCAAATGTCATTATTTCCAGTGGAAGCAAAATATTTCTTCGAAATATAAAACCATATAGAAAATGTGTATATCTCATGCAGCACTGAAAGTCTGAATTTAGGCTTTGGGGGAGGGGGGGTGTAAGAGAGGAGATAGAAAAATACTACTCTTAGTTCTAAGATTTATTAAGAGTTCCTATACCTCTAATTAAATTAGTTACAAAAATAGTATTCCAATTGCCAACTGCATTAGAAGTCACCAAGTTGTCATCTATTTGCACTTCATAAAACTAAATATCTCATTAGCATGCTGAACAAAGAGTTGTGTATTTCTTCTGGAAACTCCCTACTGCTTTCATTCCAGTTAGTTTATTTCATTAGTTTTCAAAGAGGGACACTTAGATCTCCAGTCTCTGTTCTGCCTAGGCCATGCTTCCAGGTTTAACTCTATTTCCCCTGATGTCTATTCAAGCTACATAAAGCAGCACTTTGTGGAAGTCACATGCCTGAACACACTGACAAAAGTACACGCCACATATGCACCAACAGAAGCGTAAAGGAAAAAGCAGTGGAGATAAGAGGTATTTTCAAGTAGAACTGAATTGCAACAAATTACATCCCCTTACACTCTACACACAAAAGACTGTGTTTCATTTTGACAATGCAAAAAGCTTGAGTCAAAGTGTTGAAGATTTATATTAATGGGAAGATATCTTTTTCTCCAATTTCAATATGGTATTTTGATTTTTAAACCCATGCTGCCACAGAAATCCCAATTATTGCTTTGGCCTCAAATTTCTCCCCTTTTTTAAAAAAAAGACTCCAATTTGGGTCAGTCTCTATGTCCTTTATTTGCATTAGAAACCAAGCACAATACTATGTATTATACTTGGATGACCTACCGTATGTACTCAAAAAAAATCAAAATATAATTTTTCTAATCCTTAAAAAAAAAAAATCTACTTCTATAAGAAGTGTCTGTAAGAAGCTTCAATTTCATGAGGCTGCTGATGGGCCGAGTCAAACAGATACTGTTTAATTATTTCTTTGTACTTCCTCATCTGTCTGCATCCTTCTCTATTTTCACCATGTACTTACAGACAACATAGGTCAAGGACTGACTTCAGTAGCATCTGGAGTGCTTCTGCATGTAGTTGTGTAATTCTCACCACACTGGTGTTCTGCTACCTGTTTCAGATGCTTTGGATTACAGGAGTTCACACAAGTGATAACTGCAGTTATAGAAATAACCATAGCACCAATTTACAATTACTCACAACATATGGGAGTGGAGGAGGCTGGACATATATAGAGCATACTTTGAGTAAATAAAATAACATGAAGGATTAAATAACCTGTGACTGTTTTTATAATTCATATAAGCTTTTACTTCATCTTCCTTTGCTATACATGGCATTAATGATCTTACTAAAGAGCTGTTGGTGTATAGTTACAGGTACCCAGGATTAGCTGTAATTCATGCAGCCCAGCAGTCCTTATTCATAAATATCTTGAATTAGTAACTCTGATTTCTTCAAAAGGTGACTAAGGAAAAAGAGAATTGTTACAAATTGCTCTGTTCATGTCCTCTCCTTCCTGCTCCTTCAGCTCTAGTGATTATGTCATTACTACTCAACCAAGTCAAAAGACAAGTCAGCACTGGACATGAACCATTTCCACTGGAGGCCTGATCATTTATTCTCTGCTCCTGCATTCATTATACATTCTCCTGAAGAAGAGAATACTTCTTGCCAAAGTACTCTATTTTGAAAAGTTATCACCAACTACTAGACAGTAGCTTAAGGTATTTTTTGATCAAGATTCAAGCTAATCAGTTTACTAAGATTTAAAGTTAATAAACTTCCTTTTAATTTTTGGAGGCACTCTCATTATTGGATCTAGAATTTTAGACAATGCAATTTTCACACTTTATGAAATGAGATTGATTTATTATTCTTCATGGTATTGGATAATATGATAAATTCAATACAATTCATCATAGTATTCTATAAATATTGCAACAAATTATTAAAGTAATAAAACCTTGTGGCAGAAATTTAATGAGATTATGTCATATTTGTGTTATAGCCAAATGATAAACTGTGACAGCTGCAGTGTGGAATGTGGAAAAGACAGCTGATACTTGCATGCTATACACAAAAACATTTATTTCAGCATGGGTTAAGCTAGTAACTTTTAAAGTTTCCTGTCTACCCAATGAACTGAAGAGTAAATTATTCTTACAGCCCAAATCAAACCCTCCGTGAATATTCTCTGCTAGTTCTATCTTTACAAGTCCAACAGACTTAAGTCAATGTCTTCCCTATTTCACTTATAAATCTTCTTTATGAAGATACAGAACATTAAATTATGTCAGGTACCTCCCTTTCTTCATTAACACTAAAATATCTAATTCCATCTGCATAGCTAGACCAGTTGAGCCCCCCACATTTTGCAACTTCAGGAACTCCCATAATTTTAGGAAATCTGCATAGAAAGAAGAATGCATCAAGCTTTTCACAACTCAGAACAACTCTTTAATGCTGTGAAAGCAATAGTAGATTTATTTTTTGCTGGAATCAGGTTAATGACTGGCTGTCCTTTCATGCATTTTTACCAACTGTAAATCTTTAAGTATCTACCTAATCCCACAGTCATCATGAAGGGGCACTGACCCTTAGCTTTAGCAAGCTGTACCTTCAATTATACCAGTCCATGAAAAAGTTAATTAGATTATATTTCCGTAGCAGAATAACATAGAAGCAATATAAATGAGAACACAGAAAAAGAAAATGATGTGATGGTAGACTAGGGAGAAGGGCTTAACCTAAAATCCACACAAAACAACCTGTGTTGTTGTTATAATAGCTATTTCACCAGCCCTTTCCACTGATACAGAACAGAAAGCCTCGTGCAGTGAGGAGCACCTATCCTGTAGGGCCAACTCAGCCACCTGCTGAATCCAAATGAACAGCCAGTTGAGCCTCTACTCTGTGTAACTGGATGAATTGGATAGACAGGGAAGGAGGCTGCATGTGTAAAAGCTTCAGAGATTTGGGCCTCTGAACCCAATCCAAATATTGCCCATAGATTAAGAAACACAAAGCATAGAACGAAGTGCTTACAGTCTTTTTTTTTTTTTTTAATAGGTATTCTTGAAACACTATGTTATAGATTTCTTGGAATTTTTATCATCTTTGTTACATAAAATGCCACATAATTTACAGAATTCCAAGCGTGCACCAAAATGTGCTAGAATACTAATCTCAGAATATTTGTCGCCAGGTAACTGTACGTACAATGCCTGCACTTGTCAAACTTTGGTGGAAACAAACAGCCAGAAGTAAAAAGGAAGAACTAAAGGCAAAGCAGCTGGTGAATCAAGCAGGTGATTAGATAAAAGGTGTAGTTTTGTATTCCCAGGAAAACTATTTTAAAAGAATGCTATCGAATTGGTTACTTCGGCAAGGAGAGGAGAAAGGTAAAGGACACTTGGTGAATCTTAGCAGAAAGCTGGCCTCATTGGTAGACAGCAGTGATCTACAGTTCTGCATAATAGGCTCCCTGCTCTATAAATCTGCTCTACTCCACAGCACTTCCCTGATAACCTGATATATTTCTAAAAAGTTCCATCTAAATGTCACCCTGAAAGCTTGCTGTGCTGAGAACCATTCTAAATGTCACAACACTCTCATGCAACCTGGGACTGAATTTAGGCTTAGTTTGCACCACATTCTCCTAGAATTAATTTCTAAGACTAAGTTATGCATTTGGAATTTGGATTTTGATCCATATCACTAATCCAGCCTCCCTGCCTTAAAAAGCACAGACTTATTGCAGCTTACCTTGAGTAAACTCCAATGTGCTTGGAAAGAGCAATGAGAAATGTTACAGTGGAAAGCTTCCCCTGCATCCTTTGAAGGAATTAATACAAGTCATGGCTGCACTCTGGATTTTTACCTTTGTGTGGATATGAACTGCTTTACAGAACACAGAGAAAAGTACACTCCTTAGCTCCACTGTCCAAGGAACACAGAGAGATACTAAAAAGCTGGGTTTCTGTAGCTCTCACCACAGATATAATCACAATCTTCAAACACCTTTGGAAAAAGAGAAGCGATTGAAATTCATTAGAGGTCCAAACGACCTAAGCAAGATAAAGAGGTTATTCAGGCATTAAAATGAAGGCACAAGTTTACCAAAAGGAGGGGTGGGATAAAAATCACTGAAAGCAAGTATGGAATTAGACTTCCACAGCTTGCAGTCACAAGAGGGAGACACATGCATTAACTAGCCTATAGGAAAACATCACTGTTTTGAATTAATTTCTAAAATCATTCACTTTTTTGGTCTCAATATTCATTAGCATCCACTTGCTCCTCAGCCTCAACTAATCCATATTAATTATAGGAAAATCAGAAAAAGGGGAAATCTTGCCAGAGGAATGGATTCCTTGGTACATATGTACAAACTACTTAAAGCTTTTCTGGAGTTGGGTACATTCATAACAGCTTTCTTGAGGAATTCTATGAGTTTTATGAAGAAGTGAGCTTCAGTTGAAGCTTTACCCTTAAGAAAGGTGATTCTCTTTATAAAATACTTTGTTTTGGTCACAAAACCATAGTGTTGCTTTGAATATTCTACCCATACCCAGACAGACTAAAATTAACCATAGAGTTTTAAAGGAAGTTTCATCAATGAAATTGACAGATTAAAAACATTCTGTGCCATATTCTATAAACATTTATTTAACTTCAAGAATGTTTTATTACGTAACATATGACCATCTAATTCAGTAATAAATCTTGATACACAATATCTGAAGGAGCACAGTTGTGGACTATATGACAGGCAGCTTCAGCTGTAGCAGCATCTGGCTTGTGACCAAATTTATATTATATAAAGTTCTCTGAACAACAAAAGAACAGCACTCGGGAAAACAAATGGGGTAAAACTATCATGCAATTTTCTAGTCTGAGCTTAATTGTTTCACAAGATATACTAAATAAAACATGAAAATAAGGCCTAAGTCAGGGATTCATAAGCCATGTGCGATCCCTCTGAACCAAAATTAATCTTAAAGACTATGTAGGTCATTGTCATAACAGTTTGGATGAGAAAATTGAATTAGGGGGGCACTATTCACCACATAATGGTAAAAGCAGCCTTTATCACTTATTACTGTAATAAAAGGTAGCCCACAAACTAGAGAGGGTACATGGAAGAGGTTAATAGCACAATAATCTAAGTGTACAGTTAGTGTTCTGCCAAATTCACTGCATTACATTTTATTTAGTGTTAGTCTATGTATCCCGCATTACCAAGTGTAAAATAAATTCCATTTATAGTACACTGTAACTGTTTTATGACTTCTATTTATTAGAAATACTTTTCCTGTTTTCAGACAAAATCTATAGAAATACTAAAATATACGTATGTTGCTACTCTCTCATCTTTAAGTACTTGAAATGAAACATACTTCAAAAATATTGGAAACTTTGCTTTGCTTCTTCTGAAAAGCAGAAACTGAAAAGCAATTCATATTTTGGGCCTCCTCCTTACTGCTTTGATTTCTAGCACTCTTGGCCATCACACAGCAGACCTGCCTCTGGTCAGTGACATGTTCTGGCCTCTCCAGCCAGCAGACTGGAGCAGCAGCACAACTGCCACTCAGCATGTGAGCAGCACCACAGCACTATGCTGACCCAACTATAATGGGCAACTCCCCAGCAGCCAAAAGTTCACAACCAATGAGCTCTGGCTTCCCTTTTAAATGTTGTGCAAACTCATACTATACACACGAGTCTTTTACACCCATTCATACACTATCTGGTTACAGAGCTTGACCATGCACTTAGATACTAATAAAGTTTCTGACAGGTGTAGCAGCTCATAGAGTACTTTTATTATTGTTGAGGCAGAAAGAAAAATTGAACATCCCATTACATCTATTAGATTGAGTACTCCAGTTTTGCTTCTCTCTGATTATTCCACTCTGCTAATATTGCCAGTGTCAACACAGTTTCATACACCACAATGCTAATGATAATTAGCAGCACAAACTTCTGATCTCTGATGTAAGAATTTTCACCAATCAACAAGTTAACAGTTAGGCTTAAACCAAAAAGCAAAATCTTCATCTGATGCTTGTGATCCTGAAACTCAATTACACTGTAGTAGTCTAGTTGAAAGGAGAAAGGCAGGTAAGGAGCTCTGAAGCAAGGCAGATTAGAAACTACAGCATCTGGGAGGTGCTGTGAAACAACAGGCAGATGCCAACACTATGACTGATAATGATACAACAACATTGATTATCACACTCCTTATCTACCTAGGGTTAACTCCCCGGCTCTACTCTGTGTTTGGTTGTATTTACTAAACAAACATCTGGCTAAAAACCAAGCCATCTAATCCAACAGCCATGTAAATAAATTCTTTAGAAACAGAAGTAGGCCGAGTTATCTGGCTGGAGATACTACAAAGTGACAAGTAACTACAGGGACACATTTCAGTGATACAGTTTTGCAGAAGTCAGAACAAGGCTAAATGAATGCAAGCGATAAACGATAAGAAAGGCTAATTATCAGAAAGATAAAGGTTTGTTTCTTTTAGTCATCACTTGAATAGTAATCTTAGTCAAATACTTAAGCAAGGTGATTTTGGTTTGTGAAATCTATTCTCTTTTAAAGTTAATTTAAAGGTGACTATTAGGACGAGTGAAGAAAAAGAGCGCCTACACCACATCACACTTAAGTCATTACAAAGGAAAGAAAGCAGCAGGATTAGTTCATCTAGCTTGAGGGAAACAGCTGTTCTCCCCTGGGTTTTTGCAATTTGAAAAGTTCAGCTGAAAAACACCAAAGCAAATAACCTGCTCTAACCATTCCTTTGCATCATGCAGAAATGTAGCCATCTATTTTCTCCACAGGACTAGATTTCCTGCAAATTCCCAACACGAGGCATCTGTGTCTAAGGTGCCCTTTTCTTCTCTTTAAAAAGAAATAATGGGTTTAAACATTCAGCCTATTTTTTCTATCATTTTATAAATTGGGTTACTTCATAATACATGCAGAAATTCAGTAGCTCATGTGCACCCTTGGAGCAATTGTATTAACAAACCCCAATGCCATCCATGAAGGATTCTCAGATTAAATAGGGCTGCACACACTTATCTGAATGTCTTGTTTATGCTCCTTAAGTCCTATCACTACATTGGTAAAAAGGGTGCAGGCACACTTACATTTTTCAGTCAGTTTTGCTAGTGCTGTTTAACCTTAAACAGGTATAACCCATTAAAAGAAAAAAAGTACCCAACTCATATTGTATGATATATTCATTGTGTCCCCCTCTCTCCTAAAGGGATAAATGTCATGACTTACAAGGCTGTGCAGATATTTAAGAGGATATGTTGGGTTGTTCGGTTTTGTTTGGTTTTTTTTCAATCTCTCCATTACAACACAGGACAGAAAAGGAGAAAAAACACGTTTTTGCATGTTGTTAACCTGGCCTGACAGTTGTTAGCCACCCATGAATGAAGCCTTCTTCCACAACACCTACTAATTCATATGTGAGAGGAATGAAGATTTCAGGATTCTACCGTGATTATACAGAGCTTGGGTTGCAAAGAACAAGCATTGCCTGCTGTCTGTTGCCTAAGGGATGATACCATAACAAGTTTCTATTACCCTATTTTCATCTTCAACAGTGGCAATAAAAGGTCTTTTTTTATCACCATTATGCACAGAATATTTGTTTTTAAGCAAAATGCCTTGTTAGCAAATCAGAAAAATAGCTTTCTAGGGTAACTCTTTCCTGCTATCATAGTCATCATCATGCAAAGAGTATCTTATGATCTGAAGTGACATGAATCTGCTAAAGTTTCAAATAGAGGAATCAGCTTTCCAATTTCAAACTGCTGATCAATTGAAATGTTCATCTCTGGAGGTCTCACATGTAGCACACAGGGTTGACAGCAACCATCATATTCATCCACACAAAGTGAAAGCCACGAAAGAATAAGACTCGTAATATTAGCTCTAAATTAACTCTGAACTTCACTCAGAAAATAAGGAACAACTACTCCCTTAATTACAGACTTAATTTTAATTAACTAGAATAATTGAAGCATGACTTCTTAAAAGCCTCTTGTGTAACATCTCCCACAGTAGAAGCTTTTTGCTATCTGCCAAACAATGTTATGTCTTGAAAAACTTAGCTGCACAATCTGCTGGTTTGTACTACTGTATGGTGTATACAGTATCTTTCTTATAAACCCTCATGACTTCAGAAAGTGTAATTTAAGTTCCATTTGTTTTTCACCTCCAATTATTCAAAAACAAAAACAAAAAAAAAAGAAAAACCCCAAACAAAAACCTGCAGATTACAAAAAAGAAAATAACTTCTCTTGATCAATCCAAATTCACAGAAGCACTAATTAAATTATGTTTTCTTTATGAATTTTTTTTTTTTTTTTTTTAATTAAGCATTAATGGCAACATCGTTATTTAACAAAAGCTTTTATCTAAGGAACTTTTCTTTCAGTCGCAAGTGGCAAGGTTTTGCATCACCACATTAAGGAAATGTAATGGTTCCATCCAGTGGTCATCTCCAGCATTGCAGACCTAACATCAGAAAGGAAAAGAAACCTTCACACTGGACTAATTTTTAAAATTACCTATCAGCACAGGAAAGAGCAGAACTGATTTGTTGAATTCACATGGTAAGTGCTTAATAATGTATTAGGGTGACCAGATTGCAACTATAAAATATCCTTCTATTTGTATAATACATGTAATTGTATTAGTAACATTTCTGTTACCAACACTTTGGAATAACAACATAAAAGAAACTATTTCATTTCTTAATTACCTCGTACAAAAATAAGTACTTCCATAGCATGATATTATAAATAACTCTCAATTTGAGAAATATCTTCTCCTATTTTTTGTAATATGCAGCAACTAGAAGAGCTCACTATACTATAAAAATAAACACAGATATATTCTCTCCTAGGAGCTATCAGCGTTATGTCCCCCAAATGTTTCAGCTGAAAATGTCAACTCCAGATGTATTGGTCAGAGATGACTGACAGCAACTTCTGTAGCACCCATAGTGAGGAAAAAAAAAAAAGCCTTTTTTTCCCCCCATCAGTATGACCCACTGTTCCTTCAGCATTTAGAAAAAACAACATAACCAACCAACAAACATGTCAATGGAGTCTATTTGGCATCTTACATAAAAGAGCAAATATTTCTGATATGCACAGGCATACACAGATAATGGCCACAAAAAGAACAAATGTATTCTGCCAAACAGCCCACAAATCAGAAATGGAGAGCAGGAGCAGACAACGAGGCATGGCAGCCATGCCACCTTCTACAGGCTCAGCGAGCATACTGCACATTTTTATGTCATGTTAGCAACATTCATCACTGCATTCATAAATATTAGATGCTGTTAACTCTTTCTGATGTTCTGGATAACCTCCCCGTGACAGTGACGGTTTCTGCTTGCCCTGTTCCAGGTCATTAAGATCAGTCAAACTCACAAGACACACAGATCGTGACCTTGTCAAATCCAGTCACTCAAAAAGACAGCTTCAGTTAGGGGAAAAAAAAGCAGGATGTGAACTGCTATTTTCACGTTCCCCATGTACTGGCACAGGCACAGCATTTTTGTTATTAAACAGGCAAAATGCTCCCCACCCAATGACTGGCCTTCTCTATTCCAGCAACCCGTATGGTGCCATTCATCTTTTCTCCCTCTCCTCGCCTTTTCTTCTCGTTTTGAGTTGAAATTCTTAAGATCCCAGCACAGAATGAATATACTAATAACGTTTATTCACACTCATTTCTTCCTACAAACCCTGCCACTAGCCTTAAAGCCCATTTTTATAGTCAAAGATCAGGAATCAATGTTTCCCAATGAGCACAATGGCAATAGTGCTGCCTCTTTCACACCAGCAACTCATTTTCTGAGCAATGACAGCTTCTGCTTGGCTTAAAAGAAGACTACAAGTATCTTTTTGAACACCACGGTCTCTACCACTAACTGCAAACTGTGTCCCAGAGACCAGCCACCATTCTACATTTTACGCTAGAGGTAAAACTGACCAAAGTAAGGAAAAATTCAGGGTTGCTTAACACAGTTCAACTTTTCGACTTGAGAAAGATTTGCCGAGTTCAGCCACTGGGAGGAGTGTATCACTGCATGCTTGTGCAGGCGAGGAAAGAACTGGCTGGACTGCTAAAGAAACAATAATTTACTACAAAAGCTATTAAAAAAATTACTCGTTGTCTTCTCCAGGGTGAGCAGCCAGACTGAGATTTGCACAAACACTACCCACAGCCCAAAATATGGTAATCCACAGGGTGGAGTGGGGGGGGGGGGTATGAAGGAATTCTTGAATTTCAGAATTGAAAGGACCACCTCAGGACCTAGATGATCCTGCCAGTAGCACATGCCTGCAGGAGCTACCATGACAGACCTCTGTTTCCCAGTTCAGCCCAAGCTCTCTGGGACCCCCATGGCTCTGGTCTCTCTCCAAAGGGTAGGGACTACAGGGGCTCTCCACACTGCATGCACAGCCTAACACCTGGGTATCTTACCCACTCACAGCTACACATGGCAAAGAAATAGCTCTACCAAGTATTGAAGCTTCTGTCACCCAAGATTGAAGTTTAGCCACTTATGTTGTCTAAGTGGTGATGTTTTCAGTTTTACATGTAACTTAGTAACTTTTGATAAATGCATAAAACATTTCCCAAAGGCCCCCCAATACAGCTTCTATTGAAAGGATAGTAATGAATTGGCTCTGTAAGGCAAAAAGATAGTTCAGATCTGTCAGGCAATGAACTTCAGCAGTACAGGAAGGTACCTTCTTCCAGAATAGAGCATCTTGGAATACAGTAATTTCAGTAGCAAACCTTGCAGTAACAAGCATCATGATTTCATTTTTCCATTTCCTTGGATTAGAAACAAACCCCTCCTTATAACACTGGGAGAAGTATTTTTGTAACAAATCACTCTTCTCTAACCAGGGTTTCTTCTGAACAGTTGCCTTTTTGACAACACTGAAAAATAGCTTCTGTTCATACTGGTATTTTGCAATAATTCCTTAACTGTTTCATTTAATTTCAGAAAGAAATGACAAGTTCCACTAGTAATATTTCTTTAAGATAAACACTTACTTCTGGGACCCCTGTACATTTCTTGCACAGATGTAACAGTATGAAGGAAAAAGCAGCAAGCTGTGTCAGTGTGGCTGCTACTTTAAGGTCCAGATTCTGATCCTGCCAGAGGATGTTTAAGATGCTACATGAATTACACAAACCAAATGTTGAGAGACAATAAGAAAATATGGTGTTATCTTTTTCAGGTTCCTCAATTTCATGTCACATTAATTACTGAGCACTACAATTTGGAAACAAAGGCCCAGAGTTTAATGTTTTATGACTAAAAAGAAACTGACAAAAAGGGCCAACTGAAAAAAAGGTGCCCATCCTTACAGTGCCTTGGGTGTCCCAGATTCAGCACTCTGAAAATAGATACTTGATCTTGATCTCATTCTGCCTTTATTACTTTCTTGTAAAAGGTAGATAAAACTTGCATAGCTCAAGGGGTTGTGAAAGTAAATTATTTTGGAAGAAGCCATTCAGATATTAACAGTGATGAGCATCATGAAAAGCCCCTTAAGAAAAGAAGCATTTTGACTTTGGAGTAAGTGTCTGAATAAAATGCAGGAAATAAAGTCCGAGGGCACACACTGTAAAAAATAGAGAACATCTGGTCATTGAACAATCTTTGTTGGTCTCAGACTGAATAAGGCAAGAATACTGGGGAAAAAAATAGCATTGGATAACAATTAAAGACTACTATATAGCAACAACTGGAGGCAAACTTCTGTTGCAAGAATCAACAACCATACTCCATTATAAACTTACCTTCTTAAAAAAAAATTACATGTAACAGAAGAGAAGCTTTTAAAGTGGATATATTTTCATGACAGGACTGTATTACTAACACAGGTAAAACCTGATTTTTACTGGTAGTTTTCAGTAAGCAAATGCTGACACTCAGGTAATGGCGTGCTACACATGTAAGAAGAGCACCTTTCTGCATGGCAATAACTATGAAGTTATAACATTTCAGGTCAGACATTTCAACAGGACAGTGAAATACAGGCAGAAAACTAGAGAAAAGTTGAGGAAGAGAAATTAAGAAAAACTGGGCTTGCACAGAGATTATGCCCCAAGTTCACAGCAGCTCCTACTTATCACAAAATTAGAATCCTTTTTTTTTAGTAGACTTGTTATACAAGTTTTTACAATAAGCTTAATTTTCTAAATTCTAGATTTTGGTAGGTTGGTTTTTTCCTGCCCGTCCCTAAGAAGTATTCCTTTTCAAAAAACTGGCTGAGAAAGCTATCTAATTAATATTCAGTTCAGTGATTAAGCACTCTCCCAAGTGACCTATATGTGTAATAGCATCAAGTAGCACCTGCTCAAACTGGTGTTTTGCAACAAACTATTAATCCCTTGTACCTTCTGTTACCAAGCTTGCATGCCATCTGAAATTCAAAAGGGAATGATTTGTTGTAGATGCTTTGTAAACTCAATGAAATTTATAGTAATTGCTACTTTTTGTATAAATAATTTGAAGTATTGCATGAAAATATATAAATATATAAAATGATCTCGCTGTAAAAAGATATAACATCTAAGGAATTCTGGCACTACCACAAGGACCAAACTTTAGTACCACTGAGTTGGGATGATCAGAAAGCTGTGTTTCCTGTATTTAATTTATAAGCCTGTAACTTGAATTAATTTTATGCTGATAAATCCTAATTCTTAATTTGTTAAGTCACATACATTAAATGCAAGGGAAGTAATTGTGACCATCTATCAAAGCCTTTCAAATCAAGGCCACAAAGGTAACCCAATTTTCAGTATAATAATTTTACAGTGACTGTAAGTTAATATTAACTGAGAAGGACCCAGTGAAGTCTACAAGAAGACTCCCCTTCATTTCATGGGCTCTTTCCTTAATTGCCTCTTAATTTTATGGGCTGTTTCCTTGCCTGACAGAGAAATATTAGGATCTTATTTTTAATTTGTCTTTTCCACTTAGCAAACAGATCTTTAAAATAGAGATGACCCAATCAGTCATTTCCAGTTACCTTTGACTATAGTCCAAATAAAAAATGATGAAGATAAAAATAAAATTATAAATTCACATGAAAACAAGGTTTTGTAGTTTACCTCCAATTCTTCTCCACTTTGTTATAGAACATTTTCCTAGGATTTTTTTTTTAATTCCATAGCATTTGCTCACCTGTAATTCTTATGACAAAAAAAAAGAAAAAAAAGAATAAATATGGCTAATATAAAGCCATGTTCTAGTATGGCTTTTTCCATTTACAGAGCACACAAAGAGATGAGCTAACTTCAAGAGAAATATATTTAACTACTAATCCACAATGTTCTATCCCACTTGCCAGTTACAGGAAAGTTTTTTCTGCCCTTGGCAATACAACTCTTCTTTCACTTATAGTTTGAAGTTCATATCTAATTCAATTATCAAAACACATGAAATAAATAAAAATAAACATTGTCAGCAATTTCCACAGTTCGAGTCTATACCTTTCCATCAAAGCAACCTCTCACACTGATTTCCTAGAGGTCTAATACCAAACAAAACACCATATGTAACAATATTCTTTCATTTGGAATGAGTTGGGTACAGTTCCTCAACAGGAACAGAGGTCCCCACATTACCACCAAGGAGAGAGGACACCTTGCTGCAGAGCTACCAAAGGAGATGGCCTCTTGGAGTAAATAAATAATAAAAGGCCATCTAGTACCCGCAAACTTTAGTCAAAGGTCTTGATATATAGTATATATATATATATGTAGTGTGTGTACACACACACACACAAACACACACTTCCTCAGCAACATGGTAGTCATGATGATAAAGGGTCTGACCCTCCTATGAAGGCTGACTAAATATCCAGTTTCCCAATACAGCAGAAGAAAAAACTAGAGAAAAAAAAAAGTAATTGGTATTTTAAACTGACTTTTTTTTAAGCAAGTGTTTCATTTTGAGTTTGACTGTTTAGGAAAGAAAAACAAAACATCTGGATTTAGTCACAATCTTAAAAGGGAAAATGACATGTGTTTGACTTAATGGTCAGGTACTTAGGATAATTGTGAAGGATGCAATAAGGATAATCTAAAAAAAATATATATATATATAACCTTATAGATAAGACAGGTGCAGGAATAGAGTAGGCAATCTGACCCTAAAAATATTCCACTGAATGGGAAAAGACAGTATACAAAGATAAATATTCTGTATTAAGTACAGAATAAGAAAACATCTGGAAAAATACAAGGTTTGTGATATATAGATTAAAAGTTCTTCAAAACCAGTTTTTGTTCTACTCAAAGATAAAACACACCCTGCACTGGATTCTGGCTTGCTCTGTTGTGGAATTGGATCTATAGCAAACCCTTTTTTACAGTATTCCAAATAGAAAAGTATTATCTATGGACACAGACCCACGAGAGAAGAACTGAGGGAAAGCTTTAGAACTGCATATCTATTATCACCTAGTGCAACAAACTAAGTAAAAGCTGAGTTAAATAGATTTTCAATATTTGTAGCTAGAGGCTTTCGAGTTAGAATACCTCAGTAATTAGCTCAAATAAAATTTAGTTACTCATAGAATTACCAATGTCTAATTAGCAACTGGCCCTTTGGTATAGATTATCACATAAATCTTTTTCCATACCGTATATAATTGGAAGTAAACAAGCCAAAGTTTGGTGCAAACCCATTAAACATATACAAATTAAGCCAGTATTTATGCTAGATCTCATTTTCTCTGAACTCCCATATCCATTTACCACACCTAATAAAGAATCAAAAGCGACAGTAATGCTTAGCTGGTCTCCTGCCAGAACACTTGACAGCAAGTCCCTGCCTAACTTAAACACATAAACTAATACAGCAGATCCTCTGATTGGCAGTTGCATCAGGAGTTAAGCCACTGCCAGGCATCTTTGGTGTACTCGTGGAGAAGCAGCTTCAAACTGCTGCCAGAAAGATGCTGCTGTGGTTGAAGGGGGGGTGGGAGGAAAACAACAAACAAAACCAACATAAAAAATATCTTCAATACTTTTCAACTTCTTTATTCCCCAAAGTGAAGAAAGGAACCCACCCAGGAGGAAAGCCACACTTAATGGATGGAGATGCCGGCTGCAGGGAACAACAGTGACATCCCAGTGCCAGGGACCACAGGGCAACAAGCAGATACTTCTGCTTCAGGAAATGGTCCTGGGCATCCAAGGCCAGGAGCCACTATTTTTGGGCTGATTTAATTTGAATGCATGGGAGACAAATCCTGTTCCTTCCTTACAACTTGGGCAGGTTATAACTAGTACAACTGCCTTGCTTAGGCAATGGCATTTCTATAGTCTGTGCTAATAATACACATTTGGAATACAGGACAATATTTAGCATCTTCCCAGAAACACAAGCAAGGTCATTATTAGTGTTCTAACTTTGTTACCCTAGCTTCACTGAATAAGCAGCACATACTTGGACATTATCTCAGTAGGAATACAGTGAGGAGAAATTATGCTTCTACACATTGCACATGAGCACAGAGCCATCAAATCATTACAATCAGAAAGGACCTCGAGGAGCATCAAGCCCAACTTTCATCATAACACCTCTCTAACCACTAGACCAGAGCCTCAAGTGCTACATCTACAGGTTTTAAACACCTCCAGGAATGGCTACTCTTTTCCTTATCCTTAGTAATGTTCCTTCTTGCATCCAATAAAGTGTGGAGATTCTTCCTTGTTCTTTTATTGTTTATATATTTGTAAAAACACTTGGGCTTGTAAAATCACAGGGCTTGCAATTTTGGGGCTTCTGCCAGTTATCTATAGAACAATTCATCAACCTCTTCAATCTGGTTGGGTGGTCTGTACAGACTGCCAACAGGACATCCACCTCATTTTCCTTCCTCAGTTTTACCCATAAATATTAGACTGGTCCACCACACTTTCCTCTTGACTTCCATGCAACAAAAACACTTTTCAACATACAGAGCCACCTCAACACCCCTTCTGTCTTGCCTATTCCATTTGTATAGCTTGCAGCACTCCACTCATGAGTCATCCCAACATGTGTCTCTAATGGTGACTATGTCATAGCAGTTGAGGTGCACAATGGCCTCCACCTCCTCCTGCTTGTTATCCATACTGCATGTATTAGTGTGAAGGCACCTCAGCCAGGCTAATGACTCCACTCCCAACAAGGCCTGAAACAGAAAACAAACTGAAACAGACACATAAGCTAAGAATTTACATGAAGATTATTTAAATAAGCTAAATTCTTCCTGTTGCCTTGAGCTATCAATGCCATTTACAACATGTGTAATGCAACAAATTGAAGAGTTGTATTATGGGTAGGATTTCTCAGCATAATACTAAGAAAAGTTTTTCTGAAGAGGGGACTTGAACCCAGTCTTCAAACAGCATATGCCACTAATTAATTTCATAATTCAAACATTAATCCTAAGGCAAAAAAAAATGTTATCCTTTGTGTTACTGTACCTACAGAACTCATTTTGCCCTCTAAAGGAGGAAAAAATACCCAAGCAATTCCCTATTCAGGATGCAGGAATGATGATAACCATTAGCACAACTCACTGCTTGTGTCCATCAGCTCAACCTACACATAAAGAGGTTAGTAGGTATCAGTAGATTTAATAAAAAGTCAATATAAGAGTCTAGAGGAAAAAAAAAGCCTAGAATACATTGGCATCTAGCCAGTCTGCAGTTGTATCTTATTGACAGAAGGGTTATAAATCCCTATCACACCCTGCTCCCCCTTGAAGGTCTCTTCAAGGCCTTCTCACTGCTGCCTTGAAAGAAGAAAATGCTAGACATTAAAGTATCAACAGCTCTGGAAACTATAAACATGCTGTCAAGAGATCTGGGGCTCTGCTTTTCAACTTCAGGTGGAAGGGACACACTGGAAATTAGGAAAGGAATGAAAATTCCAAGTGATTAGTGGAAAGGGGTTAAACTTTCTTTTGTATCATCTCTATAAACTAAGGTGCACAGGTATTTCTGGATGGGGAACTTGTGTACTTCCACAAGAATGTTTCTAGGTATTGCTAAATTGAAGAAAGTTCAAGAAATCACCATTTTTCATACATATATTTCTACTACGAACGTGACTAACTTTTGTTTACTATAAAAGTACTTGCAACTTCCTCTGATATTTTATTTTTTTGCATCCTCATCCTTGAAGGAAAGTCATTTTCAGCTCTCAATAAGCCAACATAATGCAAGTGCTTTAATGGAAATATCTGTTTTAACCTGTGACAGTTATAACAGTGAAAACAAGAAGAATTAGAACCATTTGTTCTGATGCTTTTACAGTGAGAGGAGGCTGCTGCCTTCAGCAAGATTGTAAAGCAGCCTCTCAGAAGTGCTGTCTGAATTTTTCTGTAGTGCTTAGACTGCATTAATTGCCAGCACCATCTCAGCAAGAGACACCTCTTCCAACAACTGCACGGTAACATAACATGTTTTGATTATTTGTGTCCAGGTCAGCCAAGACCCCCCCACACCTCAAATTGCATGCACTTTAAAATATAGACATTCCTGAAGAAATGTACTGAAGGTTTCTACTGTGTTGAGTCTAGAAACATTCCACATATCAGACCTAGAAAATCCTGATGAACACACAGATTTGGTGGGGTTTTTTGTGTGTATGGGGGTTTTTGGTGTGGAGTTTTTGGTTGCTTTTTGTTGTTTGGTTGGGTTTTTTTGGTAGTGTGGGTTTTTTTAGGAGGGAAAAAAAATAGAAATCCTTCAAGCACACATAATCTGTTAATCAGAAAGTCACAGGCCTTCTCAGTGGTTGGCCTTGGAAAAGGCCAAAGAATCTATTAGACAGGATGCAAAAATGGCAAGATTTATGAGCTGGCTGTGGTACAGAACATAAATCACAACATTACTTGCACTCAGAGATGATGTGAAGAAAGACTATGCACATGGTGGGGGGGCAAAAGCAGTCAAATATTTTTCTGGACTACATGCTTATCAGACATGTAACCACTTCTGGACATCCAGAATTAAATTGTATTTGCTTGCTTTGTTAAAAGTGAGCTGGCCATCTCAAAGCTAAATCTTAACACATGCCCTGTGTGCATGATGCCCCTCATTACACTGACACCATGTGTCATTCGTTTTCAACCTGAAAACACAGAATTGTATAATTAGCTCTTCAAAAGGGTTTGGATGAAGAAAAGCAGAATCTCACATAGAAAGATAAGACAAATCAAGTAGCAGAAAGTGTATTTTCACAGACAAAAAACAGGTGCATCGACTGCACACAAATGTTAATGACAAAGCTGAAGCTATTATGCCTAAAAATTGTAATCCTTAACACAAAGCTATAAGCAATTAGAAACTCTGTGCATACAATTTAAATATTTTACTGGTAGTGTGTTTATTGAGCTTAATCTCCACCAGATAATGTGTCAGTTTAGCAAAGTATTCCTCCCATTGCACAAGTCTTAGCCTCCACAGATGTGAATAAAACTAGAGCACTTCACTGCCCTGCTTTGCTGAGCAAGCTCTCTGCACCATGAATACAGCATCTTTACGTATACGGGAAATGAAAACAAAGGATTCCTCCCAACAACTGTCTTAATCCAGTGTGCAGTGTCTACAAAAGAAACATTTGCAGGAGTGGATAACCATGCTGCCACTGTGTTTCAAGTTGCAGATAATGACAATGTGACCTGCCAGATAAAGTTAACAGTTTTGTAAGAAAACCTGTCATACTTGTGTTTATTTTTTAGACATGCACAAGCTCATGCTGTGTACAGTGGCACTTCAAGCACAGCATCTGCTTTCCGATTTGTACAAGAGCAAACATTTGTTAAACTCATTCTCCAGTTGAGGGACAGCCTGGTGAAACAATCAGCACAGGCTGAGCTTGCTTGTCACATCCATGCAGAAATTAATATGCAAAGTTATATCTAGAATTACAACAGCCCTCATCCTCATGCTTTTAAGATCGTCTAGAAAGCAATAAGCATTCTACATCTCAAAAAGTATTTGTCCACGTGTGGTCCGGGGCAGGACCTCAAATCTTGTGTGCTGATAAGATCTGAGCAGAGAATGAACAAGGCCTGGCTGGAGGGAGGCATCAGTGGCTCTCAACAGCCCTCAATGGCTCTGCCATCCTCCCCTGCCTCCTTGAAGGGAAATTAACAATAGGAAGAGGTAAATTCTGCACAGGCAGGACTGTGTCTTGTCCCAGAGTTAATTTCTAATGCTAGCCACTGTGACTGCACTGAGGGGTGATCTACAGGGGACACCACACCAGAAAGGGCTCATAGAGAAAGACCTCTCTATGCTTCTAGTGTGAACTGGGGATGTAACCCATATCTCAAGTTAATATAAAGAGACAGTAAAATATTGATCTGAGTGCACCCACCAAAGAACTCAGTATCTGGATTTATCCTGCGCGACGTTGCTGGATCCAATGCTGGTGAGATTTTTTTTACCTTAATCTCTCGCTGCCTTCCCATATTTTCCTCCTCTTTCTACTCACTTTTCTTCTCCTCAGCATTTAGTTGTGATTTACAGTAATTGATACAAAAATCAACCTCTATTGTGAAAATACCTTGTAAACATATATACATATGCATATATATCTACACCATTTGTTGCTTGTCCTCAGCGAAAGCCAATAAATTGGTTTGCTTTGTTCCTCCAAGTCACAGCCAGTGCTCTACCACCTCTGTGCAGGTAGAGCCTCTTTCAGGGGGATCATAATTCACCTCCCTCATCCTCCCATGAGTGGAATGAGACAGGAGATCAGCCCAGATGACTTTGAGAGGTCCCTTCCAACTTCAGCCATTCTGAGAACACTTGACCCGTTGCTATATTTATAACAAAGCATCTTACACATTTTGTTGCCCTAATGGAGAACTAAAAAGTCAAACATCTTTCATGCAATACTCTTGAACCTTCAAAATTCAGCTGAACAGTGCTAAGTACAAACATGGTGAAACTTGAAGTCTCACTTTTCCCATGACTTGGCAACTTTTAGGGGCTTTAAAAATTTTGTCCAAGGGAACTTATGCTACTCTAAAGCAAAAAAACCTACACGTTTCCTATTAGGTGAAATTCTGTTACTACTGAAAACAAATTTTCAGCATGTACTTCAGGAACAGACATCTCACACAAGTGGGATTATTCATTCATTTCAAATTAATAAATAATAAAATGTTCCAACAAATCAAACCAGCAGGCAGCACGGGGAAAGTGCTTGGCACATATGCATCCATATATATCTGCCATATTAGTGTGCAACAATTCCCTTAGGCTACTTTTCTATAATAATGAAATTCATAGGATTTATTACTGGTAATGATCAATACCAGAGTTTTTGAAACAAACAGATTTCACATAGAAGAGAGTATGCCATGTTTTGAATTTTAACTATACAAAACAGTATTTCTTAGCAGCAAAATAAAACTAGTTCTTCAACACACTTTTCTTTTAAATATACATATTTAAAAGACATATGTCTGATTCTGATACTGTTTGCCTGAACTTTATCACTAAAAAAGAAAAAAAATCTATTAGATGCTATTTATTCCCTACCATTAGGTACAGACTGGGAAAATTGAAAACATTCACTTTCACAGTAAGAGATTTAAACAGACAAGAAATAATCTGCATCTCCTACTACATAGTAGGATAATGGAAACAACATTCTTACTCATGTATTTATAATTATATGACCCTACAACTATGAAGCATAGTCACAAAGCACTGAAACATCATTCAACAAGATGAGAAAGTTGACTTATCTGATCCAGAAATGAGCTGTCAAAACTTAAATTGTTATGTAATTAATTGTGCATTTGCTGGCAATTTTTTAAACTGTGAATGAAAGGCTGTAGTGATATTGCAATCATTGAACACTTTCATCTCATACATTTGAAATAATCCTTTGAACATCACTGTCCCTGAACAGAGTGTTAATGAGAATCTCCACACTTCAGTAAAATGTCATCTAACAAGTAGAACAAAAGCAACAAAATTTTCTTTTAAAAAAATATTTAAGTAGTCATCATTGTATGGTTTCCATACCTGGTGTTGAGATGAAGGATTCAAGACCTTCAAGAATCAATTCATCTCCAGAGCAAGCACTAAAACAGCCAAAGTGGGACTTAGTGCAAGTATCAATTAACTGATTTATGTGCAAGATACTGCATAGGACACCCTGTCTTTCTATTACTACACACCTGCAGTTACATAGTCCCTGGTTTCTCTGATTTTTACTGAAAACTGAATTAGCAGGATACTGATCAGCTTTTAACCTTGTTTCATCCTTCATCTCTAGGATGTCACTTCCCAGGTCTCCTCCCTCTCTCTGTCCCTTCCTTATCTACCCACAATTCCCCAATTTTAAGTGGGGTTTTGGTGTTCTGGTTACCACTTGTCAAGACAACTATTCAGACACTTTTGTTGTATTTTATTTTCAGTTTGCCATTCCAAAACTTTTTCTGGGCTGTATTCCTCCTGGAGGATTGACTAAAGAAAGAACAGTAAGTGGCAGAAGATAAAAACAAAGGAAAGAGTATCTTGTTTCCCCAGTGTCAGCACAGATCTGACTGAAAATGTGCAAATGCTGAACTTGGTTATCAATGCTGGAACACAGGCTTGGCATTTTCACTCTAACAAAAGCTTTCACAGCAGTTTTTTATGGGGAGATTTTGTTGGTTTTTTTTTTTTTAAGAGGCTAAAAAACTGACCTTGCTGTTGTGTTTGGTTGGAGGGGAATATTGAGGCGGGGTATTTGTTTTTGTTTATTTGTGGCTTTTTTAAATGTTAGAAGCAGCAAATTCTAAACAGCAGCTGAAAAGTAAAACACAAAAACCACTTTCCTAAAAAAAAAAAAAAAAATTAAGAAAAATCTCTCAGCTACCCATCACATCAAACAAGCCTGTTTACACTATGGGCTTCTTGCCAGAATATCCTTTTAGATGTTCATTTCTACCCACTAAGACCTGAGAGTTTATTTTAGAGAGTTACCATACCCATAAAGCATATACAGAAAGGACAAAGAAAGACAACTGAATCCTGGAATACTTTAATTTAAAATGCAACATAAATAAAACTCCAAGCTGTTTCTCAATAAATATACATTAGGACACTTAGTACTTGTACAGGTTCCAGGATTAAGTGTTTTATACCACATGCATTGTATCATTCTCTTCACTGCCAATTTTTGTTATTTTTTATGACACTACCACAGTGACTGCCAAGAACATTTTTTAAACCTCATACATTCTGTTAAACCATCAAGAATACCATATTTTCTGAAATTATTTACTTGAAATTATATCAAATGAAACTATTTTTAAAAAAAAGTTGTATCAAGTATTGATTTTGGAATCTTTCTGATTATTTGCCACAACTTGGAATGTCTGCATGCTTGGTATGTTATGCATTTTGTGGAAGTTAATGAAGATTCATTCTGAAGAAAAATATGGCATTTGTATGTGGCTTTAACTTGGCAGTGTCTTTGCCTGCAAGGAGGATTTATGACAAATGGAAATAAAATTGACTAAAGCATGCTTTCTCCTCAAATTTAAATTCCACAGTTCAGGTAGGTGTACAGTTGCATTCCCAAGTGTTTGTGCAGCTGCTTTTTTTTGAAGTACTGTGGCTAAATTGAAGCAGGGAGCAGCCATTTGCCCTTAATATATTTATATATTATATTTATATATAACATAGGTAATATCTGTAGCAAGAATATACACAAGGAGAGAATACCTTAAAGAAATGCTCTGTTAGTTTATTCTTTCATCAGTTTCTGCAAAGGGTGTTGCCTAGATAAATGTAGACAACAAGACCACTTCTCAAAAAATTAACATATTATTGGTTAAGTCTTTTTCTAATTTATTTTTTTAAAAGGCTACTTGCCAACTCTAAAGTGGCTAAGATTAAGCATTCCAATAAAACAAGCAAAACAAATCTTCCCTTCAAAATATAGTGGTGTTGTCCATTAGCAAAGCTGCATAATGTACAAAAGATAAACTTTAAGCACTGTATCATGTTCAAGTGCTCTAAAAAAACTACTGGTACCACGATAGGACAAAAATACATGCTGACAGTATTTTTTCAATCATATTTTGAGAACTTTGTTATGAGACACAGCAGCCACTTTGTCTTAAGGCTGAAGCTTATTTCACTACAGATCCCCCCACCCCTCCAATATTGAAAGAGAACTAAGATTTCTCTTTGCAGTTCAAGGGGGGTTTTTATACACAAACATATACAAATTATTTTCCCTTCCACCCATGAAAAAACATCAAATTTGCATAGGCAGAAGGGAGAACAGGATAATTACGTGCACACATACCTCCTAGTCTTTCCAGCACAGCACATCTTGGTCTCAAGAACAAAGGCTTTGGGCTTTTTGTTTCCACAGAAATCACTCCAGTGTATCAAAATATCTTTCCTCACCCACACTGAGAGTAGAGAAGACAGGACTAATCCCATCATTACTTAGTTCCTTCATCACAAGTCAAAAATCTGCTACAACTCCACAGTGAGGAAGCAGTGAAGAACAACTACAATTTTACACAACATGCCTGGAGAGCTGTGGCTGTCCTACCTTCACAGTTACTAGGAGACCACTTGAACATATAACAGGTGGTAGTGCACAGAGTTCACTAGAGTTTGTAGTCATCCAAGTTTAATATAAATTTGGACCAAAGAGCAGGTCTATCAAAGACTTGATGCAGAATCCCAAGCGAGTGCTCACCAGCCCTCTGCAATAGGATGCTTCACAGGAGAGCAGTAGAAATTAGTTTTATTTTGCTGGAATAAGCTTCAGTTTCACTTAAGGGATGTGAATGATTACACTGAAAGAATTTAATACATTCTACAACATTCCTGTAATCATTGGAGAGAAATTAAAAGTACACACACATTTTATTAGTGCCACCTTAGCTAAAAGATTCAAATTGTAGGTGGTTGTTTCCTTTAAATGAGAGGCTTATGGAATTTTTAAGTAGAGTTTGAGGTGCAAGCTGAGACTACAGAGTGATTCAGAAATGCCTACAGGAGTTTGTGCAGGCAATGTCTCTCCCCAGTTCTACCACAAACACTTGTTTTCCAGAAAAACTTTTTTTCCCGCATTAAGTAGCATAGAACAGTGTTCAGACCCCCAATTCCTTGTGGCTTTTGTGGGCACTGACTTACCCCACAAATTTCCCTTCTTGTGATAGTTCCATTAATACCAGATTAATAACATGAAACCTGTACATGTATTCTCCAAAATTCATTAGATTTCTAAAATACATATTACATATGCATAAAGACATGTTCCAAGATGTCTGAAAGTGCATGGATAACTTTTAAGGAACAATTGCAACTTTCCCCACTTACTTTGCCAGTCAAAATGGGATTATCTATGTTCCTCAGCACCAGCATATAGAGGCCCAAACTAGGAACAGCAATTCAACTTCATCTGGTTCAGGAAGTCTGCAAGCCTATTCAGCTTTTTTTTGCCTTTTCCTTCACTACCCACACCCCAACCTCCTGCTCAAAGCCAGGTCACTGTCTAATTCACAACAGGTTGCCCAGGACCTTGTCCTAGCAAGTCCTGAGTATCTCCAAAGATGGCAATTCCTGAGCCTCTCTCAAGTGACTAAGTGCTTGACCACACCTAGAGCAAATCATCCTCTCCTTGTCTCAGACTGATTTTCCCTGCTGCATCTCATGACCATTGCTCTTGTGCAGGAAGAATGAAAGAGACTTTCCTCAAAGATGGACATCTGTTTTTCCACCCTCACTGATCTTGGCAGTCCTCACCACACTTTGCCAACCCTTTCTTACACTGAGGGGCCCAAAACTCAACACAGCAAGCCAGATGCAGGCCCATAAGTGCCAAATACAGGAGAACAGCTATTAACCTCAGCATGCCTGCTATAGTCCTACTATTGCCACTAAGTGGTTCATTTTCATCACCTTCAGGGCATGATGCTAACTCACTTTTGATGCTCTGCCCACTAAGAGAAACATGACCTTTTCTGGCAGCCTGCATTTTATGTACCTTACACGTACACAAATTACATCCATGGCAGTCATAACATCATGCTGCCAATGTATGGCATCAGGCTTAGTTGAGGTGTGAAACTGGAACCAGTTTGTAAATCTCTGTGTAGAAAGTTGGAGCCTGACTTTTCGTGTTTGTTTGTTTTTTTAAACTAACATCACTAGCCATTTATAAATTTAGTGTTGTGTAAGAAAATACCATTGTATATATACTCCATATATTTTATTTTTCCTTAGTAAGACAAGCAAACAGCTGAGAGAGGAAACTACTTCCAGCTGCTTTAGTTCAAAGCAACATGCAGGGGATAGAAATAGATACCAAAGCTAAGTCTTTCAATTACCAATAGCTAGAATTGTCACAGTATTCCAGCATCCTATCCTTAATTATAAAAACTTACTAAGGTTAAGTCTGTGAAGAAGTCACAGGTATAGGATCTGCCTTCCTTTGCACCAATAACAAGCCACAGTAATCTCAGGACTGACAAAAGACATTGTTATTCATTACTTTTGAAGAACATTTGATTTTCCTCAGCAACATAGACATAAAAATATGTGAGGTAGTTTGAATGCTTGTGCTCCATTATAAGCATCAACCTTGGGACTTTAATGTCCAGCAAAGACTTCATTTTACTCTTTCTAAAGGTAAATTAATATACATTCTTGTATATTCCAAGTTAGATGTAATGTTGGTTATGCTTTATTACTGGTTAAAGTTACCAGAAAAGACAAAAATATCCCCTGCAACATATTTTCAGTTCAAAAGTTACAATAATTTTCTACAAAGAGGCCTGTGTTGGGGGAAAAAAAAGTTCCTACACTCAGGAGAAGATGGACCAGCCAGAGCTACTCAAGTGACACCCACTGCTTTCTAGCATGATTGAGCTCTGAAACCTCTTGCCTGTAGCAGACCACACAGCCTTTATGCTTGAGCATTAAAGCAACTTACCAATGCTGTACACTGTCAGCTCCGAAAAAAATAGATTTGAAAGGATCTTCTGCAGCAAGTATGCACCCAAGAACACCAGCATTACTGCTGTGTCCTTCAGAGAGCAGACACCATTTTATCCAGCATCTCCAGAGCTTCAGAGAAAGCACCTGCTTACTCCATACATCAAAGAAATTCCACATATAAATTGAGTGTTCTGTAATAAGTCAAAAAATGTAAAAAAAAAAAAAAAAGATTCCAGGACTCTTCATTCATCTTCTGTGTTTAAGTAACAATATTAACACTGAGACCATCAATGAACAGCAACTGTCTGCTCACTCTTCAAGTAACTTAAGATATCCAACTCTGATTTCTCCAGATCCACAAAGAAATAGAAACAGGTGGAACTGTTTCAAAACATTCTTCCAATTGCTCATGGCTCAGTGTTAGAGATAAAACATTTTTCAAAGGTCACTTATGAGCATAAAATACAGGCTAGGGTTGTTTTGGGGACAGATGAGTGAATCTGTAATATTCACGTAAGTGATACAAGCAGAATTGGTGCAAAACTGTAAAAATTACACATTTGACTCATGCACAAGAGCTCAAAATAAAGTGAGACAGTTTCTTCTGTACTCCAGTCTCCACTTGACACACTAAGTAGACTGAAGTAACTAACAGTAAGCAATAGAAATATAGCAAGATGCAGCTCCACCGACCTCGAGCTACAGGATGGCTTACATTAACGTGTAAAGAGAGACATATAGGAATAGCTTCACAAACAAAGGGTGTTCGAGTTTACTATTCAGATTGGAAATGGAATCAGAACAAATGTTGATTTCTTTCTGCCAGAGCAACCCACACACACTAAAGTTATGTGACTCAGAAGCTATTTTCTTTAAATGTAACCATATGGCTTATAAAGCCTCTCCATTCAATGCCCAGACAGAATAAGTATTTCTTCATTTTATTGTCTTAATAGACTCTAAATACTCAAACTTTAGTAAATTGACTAAAATTATAAAGTTCTCTATTACATTTCTCAAGTTCCTACAAGTCAAGCCCAAAAGGCTTTGCTTATTACTTTAAATGAAAACATTAATGAAATCCACAGCAAAATTCAGGATATATCTGGCAACTTAAAGCAGAAAACATATTTCATAGCACAAGTGCCTTCACATCACAAACAAACTCTCTCAAGTTACCATTTCTGATTTTCTAATACCATACACCATTAATCATCAGACAGAACTTTTACCATATCAGCTACATTTTAGCATACTACCTCAAAAAAAAGTCTTCAAATATATTTGGCTTTCCAAGTCAAAGACTGTAATGTTAAAACAGAAGCTTTTTAAAAAACAAACCAAAACCACACACATTAGAAAGCCAACTCACCTTTTTGCACAGTCAGTTTATATCACATAAAAGCTCCTTTGCACGTCTGGTGATTATCTATGAATGTTCATGACTCACACCATACAAAAGCCCTTTATGGGCCATGAGGTTGGCTTTTAGTATCTGCAGAGGCAGCATTAAGTTCTGCAAACAGCAAATTGCAGCACACAGTTTACACTTAATCTGTGCTACAACTACACCAAGCACAAGTAAACACCGTTACTGCTCCAGCTGCACAACCAACTGAACCTAGCACAGGCTGCTTACACCAGAGAACAGCACACTTGTACTCATTGACCAGAGTAACAGAGCAGAGAGCAAGCAATATGAAAAAGTACAACACTGTCCCCACTTGAAACAGTCCATTAAGGATGGGGAAAATCTCAGCACACTACAGTATGTATTTCAAAAAAAGGAATGCCTACTCACTTCCCTTTAATTTCCATGCCACTTTCAGATTTTTCCATTCAGCAATTTGACAAAACATGCAAACAACTTTTACACTATTTTTTTTTTTTAAATACAATAGCCTGTTTTACCTCTCATCATCAGCCCTCAGATCAGAAAACAACAGCACTTCATTTTTCAAAATTAAAAACCCAAGAAACTAGACTAATTTTTAACCTGTCTGCATTCCTGCAGCTGTTACTATGCACAACATGGAAAATATTTGAAGCACTTCAACAAAAGCCCTTCTTAATATTAACTGCAATATTTTCAATGAACATGCAAGCAACAAAGTGATCAAATCCAGAAATACCTTACACAGCTACTTCTCCACACCTAGACAGCCAACAACAGATAACCACAGGAGATCTATTTTGAAACACACTCCATCCACAGAGCACAAGCAAACAGATTCAGGGCTCTGAATGATCCCATAAGACACCATTTTCCAAAGAGCATTTAACTTTTCAACTGAAGTACTTCAGCTTTTCATATTCCATCAGCAGTTTGTACAAGTTCAGCATTTCACAACACACCCTCATTTCTCCATTAACCAATGCCATGCAATATTGAGCAAATGGTAAATAAGCATTAAAAGATTTTCACTTACCTTGTCCTTGTCCACTGATCTGGTGAGACCACAGTGTCAGAACTACTGTTAACATCCAGCGCATCCACCCAGTTACTCTGCCACCTCCTTGTCTTTCAGCCATTGCATTATTGGATGCTGTACAAAAAAATATTGAATGGTTTACTTACAACTCTTTGGAAATATACCTTTAGGTGGTAGAAAACAAAACAAAATCCCCACAAATTTTCTCAGTACACATCTCTTGCTCTAATGAATAATCACCACTAAAAATGTTTGGGTTTTTTTTTTTTTTTCTTTCAGAAACTCCCTGTGATTTGCTCAAGTCTAGTGCAGCCAGCAGATGGAGAGAGGTGATTCTGCCCCTCCACTCTGCTCTGGTGAGACCTCACCTGGAGCTCTGCATCCAGTTCTGGAGCCCTCAGCACAGGAAAGACATGGACCCAACAGAGCAGGTCCAGAGGAGGCCACAAAGATGATCAAGGGGCTGAAACAGCTCTGCTA
Source organism: Corythornis vintsioides (assembly GCA_025447755.1). Taxonomy (NCBI): domain Eukaryota; kingdom Metazoa; phylum Chordata; class Aves; order Coraciiformes; family Alcedinidae; genus Corythornis; species Corythornis vintsioides. Next base: position 4,934 of record JAOEGS010016634.1, on the reverse strand, counting down.
TGAAGACAGGCTGAAGGAGCTGGGGTTGTACACTGGGTTGCACTGGCAGTTGCCTTTTATTGAGTACCATCTTTCCAAGACCAACCACATCTTCCAGTGGCCACAGTTGCCACATCACTGACATATGCAACATTAATCTACTTATTCACCTTCCCTTTTTTAGCACTCTAACTCAGGTCGTCTTCTTCAGAAGATGTTTTCTTGTTTACTGTGACATTCAAAATTTCACTTTTAATCAGTGCTCCAACTACCAGCCCAGATTACTAAATATATTTATATGTCTTCACGTAGCCGTTGAGAATGAAAATTGGCTTTTGCTTCAAAACCTATTATGGAAACTAGAGAAGGGCTCCTCGGTGTTGCAAAACACCTTGATTTTCTCCTTAGGAGTTTGGTTTAGGCTCCCCTGGAGCAGCTGTTATTTCAGCAAAACAGTGAAAGCAGTGTCCCCAGACAGCACTCTACAGCAGGGAGAAGGGATACTAGAAGGCTTTTTTTGTTTGCCTTGCCTTTTTCAGGCAAGACTTGTCCATTTCCCCGTACCAAAACCTGATTATTTGTACTTTGAATCCCTCCCCTTTTAACCCAACTACTGTAATGTACTCTGTTCCCAAAAGGTGTCCTTGGAGCAGTTTAATAACATAAGGTGGATTTTTTCTGCTCCATTATCTACCAAAAAAGGTATATTCTTCCTCCTGGGGTCCCAATTTTAAATTTTCAAGGGCTCCTCCCCTCCTCATCAGTACCATACTCCCCTTAATTCACTACTTTAGACATGGGCGGATCTTCCCTGCGCCTGGAGCATTCCCTTTTCCAATGACGCCCCCCTGTTAACGATAGGGACATTCCCCCCCCCTTGTTGAACCTTAGTCACTTGCAAATCTTTCCTTCGCCCTTTTGCAACGGCACCCCCGCCCTCCTCAGTTCACTGCAGTGACCTTCTCCCCCACTCTGTATCTCACGGGACGGGACCCCGCGCTGGGCACAGCGCTGCCCTCGGCCTGCCAACGCCTCTGGGCCCCGCTCAGCAGCAGCGCAGCCGCGCTCTGCACGCGGAGCCCCCTCCCGTAGATCTACGGGGGAGGATGAGGCAAATGCTCGAGGGGGTCCCAATTTTAAGCAGAGCTCTCCTCCTGCTTTTTTTCTGTTATTTTACTGCAGTAACCTTCTCATTTTCCTGGGACATATTCCCACCCCAAAAACAAACATATCCCTCCCTAATGGCCTTTTCCCAGGACTTACTCCCGTCCCCAAAAACACCCTACCCCCCGTCATTGGCTGTATGGAGATACGTTTAGGGGAAGCTCCAGTTTTTTTCCCCGGGCTCGCTTCGCAGGACTCTGCGTCTCACACACACACCCGCTCTGTCCCCTCAATCCCAGCCGCCCAAGTCCTACTTAACAGTCACTTTTTCTACCAGGGCCCTGGTGCAGAAGTATTGTCGGCTGCCGCAGTTCATTTCACGAAGCTCCCCTGTCCCCTCTGTTCACGAGTCGTCACCGTCTGAGACGGCGGGGGAAGGAGAAAACCCAAGGCCCGCTAAAATGAGCGGGGCGCGCCTTCGTACAGCGCTACCTCCCCCGCCAGAGCAATGAGGCTTGCAAACCCGGACAAGCCCACAGATTGCGAGAAACGCGCTCACGCTTAACATTCATTATAGGATAAAAATCCGTACAACTAAGAAATGCTGGGTGCACACCTAAAATGCCCGTGTGCACACCCACCAGCCTGGCTCTCAGGTACTTTATACAACTCTGGCCTAGCAACAACCCGCCCCCTCCAGCTCCCCTCTGCACCATTCTGCCCACCCGCCTTCTCGGGACACAAACACAGCCCGAATCCACCAGAACAGTTCTTGCCACAGTCCCCGGGAGGGGAATCAGAAGTTCGCAAGCTACCCGCCCTCCTGGCTTTTTATTTTCCCCTGAAAGCTACTAGGAGAGAAAGAGTAAGAGGGAGGAAAAAAGCCAAACAAACAAACAAAACCACCAGGCTAACAGAAACAAAATCTTACCTAGAGAGCTTCCTTTTTTCTACTCCTCACCCAACCCTTCTCTGGTAGAAACAAAAAAACCAATCCCCACCCCACACCTTTTATGGGCTCTCCAGCCAGGGCTCAGCTGAATTAACAACACCTGAAGCCAGTTTAATGCAGGTGTGCTCACACAACCTTTCCTGCACCAAAAAAATACAGAGATTAATAAAAAAAAAAAAAACAAGAGAGAAAAAAAAAATAATTCACCACTGTTTACTTTGCTCTTACCCCTCAACCCCTTATATTTATGCATATAACAATATGCTCTCTTAAAAAAAAATGTACAAGAACTACACTTGTTAGCTTCACAGCTAAGAGATAATGGCAAGGGGATCTTTTTCACATGTGTTGACAGTTGTAACTAATTTAGAGTTAACCAGGTGTAGTCAGTTTGCAGGAATCAGCTAACATGGATTAAATCCATCATATAAGGAGTGTAACAAAGTTTGAAGACTTGTGCCGAAGTAATGTTGGCATGAAAAGCTAGGAGGCTTTCAGTTGCATTACCAGAGATTTGTTTCTATCTCAGTGGCCTGATCTATTAAAATCCATAGGCTTTGCAGAATTTGATTTGGAGGTGGCAGTGACAACTCATTTGCTTTCCTTTTGTTCCTGCTTGGAGTATTCTATATGCTTTTTGTCTTGTCTGAATTACTGAGTAGACTTAAATACCCTTTTCAGCAGAATTTATATTTTTTTTTTTTTACAGAATTACATATTTAGAAAATATTTAGCCCTGTGCAAGCATAGGTGTGGTAAACATTTGGTCTATGACAAGCTAAAATATAACAGCTTTCTGTTAAGTCATGGGACTGTCACTAAGGCTTCATAAAAGTGAAAGTTACTGTTAAAGAAGCAGAATTTAGTCACTTAACTCTAAAGTAGTTTTTCTCTCCATACAGCACCACTTGCTGCTGCCAGTCTCTGGCTAACACTATAGTCTATATCTTATATGTCTATAAATCCATTCTAGAAACAACCATCTTCAGAATAATGTTATGCTAAGTAAAGTGAGGCAAATTGTCACACCAGGTAGAATAGTAATTCCTAGCTCAGACCACAGTATGAAAATTTAATACATATATTTCTTGTGCTTTGGTTTAGAAAGTAATCCCACTCTTCCCTTTTCTTCAAGAATACTTGTATATTTGAAATTTTTAACTATGTCCAATAAAAAGAAGATAGTGATAGCAATTGTATACCTAAAAAACTCCAAACAAACCAGCTTATGTGGTATTCAGTATATTGTTGAATGCATCACATTAACTGCTTTCATAAAATAGATTTGGGATAGATAAAAACGACAACAAAAAAAAAATCCCAAACAACACCATTAACATGTGACCCTTCAGCTGTATGTCTCTGAAATGGAAATCTGATACAAGAGCTTTAGCAGATATGTGAAATGGTTGGAGTTATATTGCCAGACAAAAATAAAATAATTTTAAAAAGCAACCACAAAACACTGAAACAAAACATCCTTCAAAGGTTTTGAATGTTACAATAATTTGGAATCACTGACCCTTAAGGAAACAGCAAGAACAGGCTAAAACTTTTGCTCATACAGACTGCGAAGTCTAAACTAGATGCATTTTACTTAATGAGAATCTAGGTGTCTAAAGCCAGATTCTGATCTTCCTTGCATGAACAAAAAACTATGGTACCAGCAGGCCTATTTATATCCACATAACAAATCAGAATCTGGTCTGATGCATTTAAAATAATTGAATTTATCACTAATGTCTTACTTTGCCTGTTACAAAGACTGAATTTTTTAACCTCGTTTCTGTTAGTCATTACCAAAGACATTATAAATACAAGATCCCTCAGAGGGCCATCTGTGGAACCAGATACTATCCAAAGAGGACCTCCCTGCAGCATCATGATTGTTTATGCAGTGTAATTAACAGTAATGATAAGATTTTTCCTATTTAAACTCAGAAGCAATACAAGAGCAGCATAACAATATCCATACCACACCAGAGGTTTTCCATGCTTCTCTCAATGGGTCCTCACTTCTAGCTGGTACCCATTGCCTTTGAGCATAGAATGTGAGAAGTCATGAACTCCGACCTAAGATCTCCAGAAGCCCAGGTAGAGGAGAACAGATAGCCCACTGTACCTGTCAGTTTGGAGACAGCTGTGGCTCAAGTTAGATATAAAAACGGGTTCACAAGCCATCTACCTTGCAGGCATTCATTTCCACACTGTGCTACAGCATAAGGGGAAAGTCACATTCCTCCCTTTCTGCAGAAGTGGGCTTGGAGCACTTCTGACAGCAGGACACACCGGAGCTTTCTCTACCTTTCTAACACTGTAATGGATCTATGAAGACAAGGGGATACTTAGTTTTGAAGGGGCTGAGAAGGCTAGAGTCAAACATACCTGCCAACACTGGGCTCCTAATTTAGGAGGCAAATCTTCCTATGCCTGCACTATAGATGGTGAAGAGAAAGAGGGTCCCCTAAGAGGACACTGGAGAGCACCAACATTAGATTGGTGAAGTATAAAATAGGTATATAAAAAGGTGGCATTCAGTAACTCAGCCTTCTCTTTATCCTCAGTCACCAGGGCACCCATTTCATTCAGCAGCAGGCCCACATTGCCTCTAGACTTCCTTTTGCCTCCAACATACTTGTAGAAGCTTTTCTTCTTGTCCTTGACCTCCCTCGCTAGCTTGATTTCAAGGGAAGCTTTAGCTTTCCTTGTTGCATCCCTGCATCCTCTGACAACTTCCCTGTATACTTCCCAGGTGGCCTGTCCCTCCTTCCATGTTTTATATATTGCCCTTTTCAGCTTAAGTTGAAAGCTTAAAGTCCCCACGGGACTTTTCCAAGCAGTTCCCTGAGAAGGCCAAGATTAGCCTTTCTGAAGTCCAGGGTAGCAATCCTGCTTGTGG